>JAMWET010003843.1:0-15721 GCA_024036415.1 Prochilodus magdalenae
AAAAATAATTCTGTTTTCCAAAAGCTAAAGGCAGACAACAGTGGCATCATCAAGGCAAACTGTATGGCCCACATAGTACAACAACTGTGCAAAGCATGCTGGACACATGCTGAATGTTGACAGGGGGGGGGGGGGGACTCTGTAGGGGGTGAACACAAAATATTCAGTCACTTTTCAGTGTCTGCACAGCGCACAGAGGAATTGAAAGCAGTGTTTGCCTTTCTGGAGGAAGATTATCATGTTGTACGGAGACATGTACCCACAAGATGGTTGAGTGTGTGGCCTGCTGTGCAGAGGCTACATGACAGCTGGGCAGCTATCAAGAGCTATTTCTTGTCACTTGGAGAGAATCAGTGGCCAAAAGCACTGTGGCAGCTGTTAAAAAACGGATCAGGATGGTGAGGGGCAACCCCTCGAGCTACAGGCCTACCTGGCTTTCCTCAATAACATACTGAAGATCTTCCATGATGTTGTCCCTGCTGGTGGAGGGACAGGATGGCACTGTCTGTGAGCTATATGACACAATGCTCACCTCTCAAGACAAAGCTCCAACAGCGACAAAATTGATTGCTTCTTTGGAATGGAGACCAATGCTATTCTCCAACAGTTTCCAGACCAAAAAGCAGCAACACAATCAAACGTGATTTTTCCAACTTCTACAAGATGGCACTCAAACTACCTGGAAAAAATGGTACGACTTCACAGATAACAATTACCAGAAGAAGGTTACATGCTTGGCACTGAAGAGCATCTTCACAATCTCCCAGCTCAGTGATGCCGTGGAGGTCCTACAGATAGGGGGAAGACTGGACATGGATGAACTCTATGAGGAGTACTGCATGACTTTGCCACGGCAGCAGGAAATTGTGGAGAAAAAAGCTCCTGTTGTGGAGAAGTGGGAGATCTTGCTTAAGAGCACTAAGACACCAAATCTGACTGCTGTTGCATCCTTTCTCTTCAGCATCCCCATCACCAATGCTTCTGTAGAGAGAGTGTTTTCCCTCATGACTGCAGCCTGGAGTGACCAGAGGAATCGTTGCTCTGTGGAGCTTATCAAGAGTGAAATTCAAGTCAAGACCAACTTTGAATACAGTTGTAAGGAATTCTACAGCTTTGCACTTAAGCAGAAGGATTTACTAGAAGCTGCACGCTCAAGCAAAAAGTACAAAGCCAAGAGTAACATCTAAGGTAAGATAAACATTGTCTAAGATATAAATTAGAATATTGCACTGAGCAAATGTGGTGCAAGATTTTAAGACATTGCTCTATTCTTGTGCTTCACTGCTAGATGCATTCTCTGGTGCTAGAAGTACATTGTCTGTGTGGGCCCAGCCTGCCTGCAGTTGTTGGTGTGATGGAGAAAACTGAAAGACCTATGATGGACAGAAGTTCAAAAAATCAGCCAGGTGTTCTTCTTGGTGCTGAAAGAGCATTGATTGTGTTATGATAAATGGATGGATAAATGATTATTTAATATATTTTTTGTTTCCTCTTGACCAATTTTTTTATTAATTTATGTAATTGCTAATTTTATACCCAGTGGTGCCTTTAGATTAGTAAATGTTTTTTTGTAGTCAATTTACGTGATTCTCATTTGACTGAGTTTTGTTTTGTGCAGATAAACAGCCTATGCTGCATTATCCAGTACATGGTCAATTTGTTTTACTAGAAAAAAGGACTAATGTAGTGTTTGGTTGGGTTTGGTTGGGTTGTGCTGGAGTTGTTGTTGCTCTCTGTTGTTAGAGAAAACTGGAAAGCTGTATCCTTTTAAAGCACATTAAAGAACTGTCTGTTCTGTTAAGTTTCTTTCATTTATTTATAAACACATTATTATTTGCAGTTTTATGTGCTAAAGGGGCAGAATAGAGATGTTTAATTTAAAGTTATTTTACCCTATTACACACTATTTTATCTTGATGCATTGGTGTCCCACATTGTCCCACACAAACATAGTTTGTCCCACATCTTTGTCCCACATCTGGTAAATTGGAATCTGGTCACCCTAGTCACAACGTCTACAGCACATGCAGCCCATTCATTTACTATCCAGAACCTCCAGTGAACCTGCATGTGAACCTAACTTCTGACCAATGTGTGGCCAGTCAGTGGATTTCCTTTAAACCATGAACTGTTCATTCTTTACATGACTAAGGCTAAGTCAGATTAGAACTGTACTAAAATACAAACAGATTAGAACTCATGCTTAGTATGGTGGTGGTTCCATACTGGTGTGGGATTTGTTCTCATGGCATGAGGGGGGTTCTACTGGTCCACCTAAACACATCACTGACAATGATGGGATATCCCAGCAGGATAGATACACTGTGCCATCAGGCCAGAGTTGTCTAGAACTGGTTCAAGGAGGGTTCAGATGAATGGTGCTGCCTGTAGGTTCACCGGACATTAAGCCAACTAAGGCAACATGTGGCCCTTCCATGAGTATGCTGACCAGTGTTCAACCTCACTTAGCTCACAATGGAAAAAAAAACGCAGGGGCAGACAGTTTACCCCAATGGTGTAAAGGTGGTTTGAGTTCTAAAGGAGTAGAGGCCTGAACAAAACGTGATGTGAAGTTTCAGTAGAGCTGCAAACAATACTGCACGATTAGCACACGTTAAAAAGCACGTGGTTCTCTTTTGGTCCTTTTGCTGTCCACTTTCACACACAAGTGGTCAACGAGAAGTGGTCTGAGACTTCATTAACGCTGAAGGGGAACAGAAAGTGAGCCCTCTGTAAAAGTGTGCTCACACTGTAAACACAAATAGCACCAAGGTCTTTCTCAGCTTCATTGGAACAGAACTTAAACTGAGTGTGGTGCATATTAAACTACGTGAAAACTCAAGAGGTCTCATGTTCCTGGTGAAATATATAAATATGAAGTTTAAGTTGCACCGATCCAGTGGGAGAAGACAAGGAGGCAGGAAGCAAGTGCAAGTCTTTTACAGGATCTTATTAAAACAAAAACAAAGACACTAGTAAAGTAAGAAACGACTGGGAGCTAGGTTACAAACACAACTGGCATGGAGACAAAGCACCGAGCAAGAACAAAGGGAACCACAGGGAGTATAAATGAACAAGGACCAACGAGGAACACCTGGGAAGGGGGCGGAGCTACAAACTAAGGACAGGTGAGAGGCCTGACAAAGGGGCGGAGACTAACAAACAGAAGCACATGGAAACGCCAAGAGAAAAAAAACAGACAGAAACAGAAAACCAGAGACAAACGGAGACAAGACAAGACAGGACGTCACAACACAGCACAAAACCCAGACGGCAGTGACATGGATGAGTGACAATACTGGTGAAATGCCACAGCTTCCCCTTCTGAGAGCAAGTACATATCCACAGGGTCACTGTGAAAGACCGTAGTAGAGTGTTCCCATCTTCACATACGCCACACGGTTTTTATTCTACCTAATGGCGTCAACACGTTTACAGAGGATGAAAGAACTGAAGGATCTGAAGGAAGAGAGGATATCTGAAAATCAGAGATTACAACAGATGACAAATTAACTCATTCAGCCGACAGCAACAGTCATGAGGATGTCTAGCCAGTGAAGATATGGCTGAAACTGGTGTGAGCAGATGCGTTAAAGGATCCACCACCTCAGGTAAACCCAGCCTATCCCACATGGCACTCTGTGATCCTCCTCCAAGCCAGGGATCAGCTGATAACATACAGACCTATGGGGCCCATTGGAGGTTTTGAAGCCTACACTGGAGATGGACTTGTACAGCGTCACACCGTACGGGTCGTGCTAGTGTAGTAACTGCTAGCTGATGTTTGAGGCTAATCTGTTTATCTACAGTAGCTCATTATTAAAGAGACTGGAGGAGACCACTCTGGGTATACTGTTAGATTACTGAGCTCTAGTTCCAGAATACGGTGCAGAGTGCAGTCCTGAGCAGTCCATGGTGAAGTCTATGTAGTCCAGAATGTAGTCTACTGATTCAAACTCTCTACAGGGCTCTGTGTACAAATGCAGCTCAACATTCGTTCCTTTATATGGAACTTATATGGGAAGTCAAATCCTGAGGGACAGAGTAGCTTTCACTTTTGGTTTCTGCCTCCCTGGTGAAAGAAGGCCTGTTGCTATCCTTGCTTTACCCACGGAGGGAAGCGCCTGAAGAAACAAGGAAGTCCCCTAGTGCGAATAAGGAGCTGTTTGGGGAGCAATCTGGGTTTTTCCCCATGCTCCTTATGTGTCCAGTGGTCATAGCTCTGGGGGTGTGTCTTGTTGTACACTCAAACAACTGGCTGTTACCCACGCTTCTGGAACAGCCCACTACACACCTTCAGCCTTGGCTGGGAGTCCGAGCCAGTAATAGAGAAGTTAACCCTCGTGAACACAGAGCGCTGGAACACACACCCTTACCGCAGACTCAGTCTGGGTCAGTACATATATTAGTACTGGGCAGGGTGGCCCCTTTCATAACCTCAAAAAGGAGGACATCGTAAAGCGGGGGGTGAGGGGCCGGGCACAATACTAGAACACAATGAAAATCATAACCTAAATAACACATATATCAGGTTAGGTGAGTCACAACGTCACAGACAATGCACACAGTGAAATCAGTACATCTGGAGACCTCTTTGGTGGAAACAGTTTATAGCCTGCCACATGCGGAGCGGCTGCTTATACTGCTCATAGCTAGAATGTGGGAATGTATACCCAAATACCCAGCTGTGCAAAGAAGAAGAGACAGGTGAAGAACGATGGGAGTGCTGAGACCCAGAGTGAAGCAAAGAGGAGCACCCTCAATGTAAGGCAAGCTGGATGATGCAGCACTAGCAGGAGTGTCAGATACAGAAACATTGGACTTCAGTGGTGGAGTGGAGGAGCAGGGGACAGGACAGGCTGACTACCCTGGAGGAGCTCATCATCCCAAACCGTGATGTCTATAACTGGAAGGATTACAGATTACAGACACTGTATGTCTCTTTGGGGGCCTTGGACTCTCCCAACCCACCTAAAGGCACACCTATACAGCTCTGTCTGTTATATATCCGTACTAGAGCTGACTGTATCTGAACTGTGTCTTTGCCTTACGCTTATACTCAGGAATACAGAGCGTGAGAAACAGAGTTACAGTATGACTAGGTTATTTTACCCACAGCACAAAACCCAGACAGCAGTGACAGACGTGGGTACAGTACTAGTGTAATGCCTCAACTTCCTCTCCTCAGAGCAAGTATATATCCACAGGGCCACTCGGAAAGACTGTAGTAGAGACTCCACATCTGAATAGAAGCAGAAACCCGTCTAATGGCATCAACACGTTTACAGAGGATGGAGAAACTGAAGGTGGAAGAGGGTATTTATGCAATTCAGGGATTATGACAGATGACAGATCAACTCATTCAAACGACAGCAAGATATATGAGGATATGTCTGCTTCAGTGAAGACGGGTGTGACCAGGAGCCGTAAAGGACCTACCACCTCAGGTACACACTCCTGTATTATTGATCAGTGAATCTATTTAATGAATGGAGCTACTCACGATCGCTGCTGTGATCTGATTGGGTGAATGTCAAATTTAGCCTTGCCTTCTTCTGATTGGTTTATGAGTTGATCTATATGTGCATACATTTGGTGCTCTGGCTGTTATTAAAGTAGCAAAGTGAAAGTACTTCACTAAAAATGAAAACAATAAAAAGTAAAAATAATAAAAAACTGTGATTTGATTTTACTCCAAACTCACCACCACACTGAAAGCTGTACCCAAGTACGGTGACCAGAGCCGTCTGTTACTTTCCACCTCTAAAGAATTAATTCACCCAATAAATCAGCCAGATAGTTGGAGATGAGCTCTCTGTTGGGATCTATTTGGTCTTTGAAATCTATGCAGTGGTTTAGTTTGGTGGGATGGTCAGCTCTAGGAAGAGTCCAGTTTGTTACGAACTTCTTCCATTTAAGAATTAAGGAGGCCACAGCGCTCCTGCCTTGGGAACCTTCTCCAGATCAGTGCCTCCACACAGTCCTGTCTCTGAGCTCTACAAGGAGCTCTTTCCTCCTCATGATCTTTTACAGACCGATGTGTGTCTTTCCAAGTCATGTCCAATCAAGTGAACTTACCACAGGTGAAACAGCTCTCGGTGTGGTCAGCCTTCCTCACTGGCTTCCCAAAACACTTTCAGCCAGCCTTATCCTCAGCACGGCCATTGTCAGGCTCAAGCTCACTAACACCTAGCATGCTACACTCGAAGTTGTTAGTCATTCATATCAGACATGGTGTCGGAGCTTCAGGGCTACTCCATTCTTTTCCAACAATGGCATTCGGGAAGGTGTTTTGGGGAGCAATATGAGGAATGTCGCTGTGTTCTCCTGTCCCCAAATTTGAATCCAGTGAAGTAACTATGGCATGTGCTGGAACAAAAGGTCAGACTAAAGGGATCCACTGCTAATGTCTTGACAGTACCACTTTGTGGAGTCGCTGGTTCGGGTCTTTTGAAACAGGGAGCAGCATCCCGCTACCGGCTCATTCGGCTGTAGACGTGGGAGTGATAAGCGTGGGGGCCCTTGACAGAATACTGGACACATTATATGAGACCTAAATCATAGAAATGGTTGGGACCAATAGATTAAAGGTATGTGTGTGTTATACTGTGGGGACTGTAGCGCTGTTTAGTGCCTACCATCACTGTGGGTTGTGTAGTTGTTGATGACCTGTCTGCTAACCTGACTGTGTAATAGTGACGGACGGTAGTGTTCACTGCTGGTGTGTTCAGTATAGAACACACACTTCCCACATCTAGAGTCACATGTGTGGACAAGACATGTGAACCGTATGGACAAAAGTACTGGGACACCAACAGATTACACCTACCTGAGCTTTCATCATATCCCGTTCTAAATCCATGGGTACTCTTCTGGTATTAATGACACAAGGAGCAGAAGACCAGAAGAAGGTAGCAGCAATAAGGACAGAGCCAAATTTGAGACTTGGTGAATGCGCAGCCACAAGGTTAAGGAGACAAGAGGAGGGTTGGAGATGCTAGCGTTGAGGCAGCTGGATTTTCCATAGGGGCAGTAGAGGGTTTGATTGGAAGGTCCAAGAGAGCCAGCCAGAGGCTAATCAGGAGGACCACCCCTTAATGAGACCTGGAAAAGAAGCCGTGGTAGGGGGTACAGAAAATTGAGGGAAGGGGAACTGGGTTGACTCAGGGATGGGGAGGGATGACTGGAGGAGGGATATAAATCATTGTCACATTTTAATTCCAATTTGGATAAAAATAAAATAACAATAACGAATATAATAAAATATAAATATTTATGGACATAACTGCATGTGTTACTCAACCGGTATGTACAACATAACCGACTGCTTGAATGTCATAAGAGAGTCACGGCACGTGACAACACATCAGTCAGCCAGTCAGCCATTTAGCAACCAAGCCACATTATGTAGCAAAGCTATGCTGCATGGTACACTGCCTGGCTGAAGTCTGTTGCATGCAGTACCATATGTGTGAGTGCTGTATGAAGCCTGACTGCTGTGGTGAAATAAATTTGATCCAATATCCAATCTTCACATCCATACCGCAAAAGATACAGAGCACTGTAGAGTGAGTCAGGTTCCTCTGGTTAGTCCCTGTAAGAGCCTGTAGCAGCTACATAAGTGTACTGAGGACCAGCTGAGTAAGCTGTGTACATGATCTCTTTATAACATCATGAAAACAGTTTCAGCTGCTTTGGTGTTAATGAAATTAACAACAGGTGCAGTAGAGGAGCAACAATGAGACACCCCCCAAAACAGGAATGGTTTAAAAGGACGATGTCACTTACTCCGATTAAACAGTGTTCCCTTTGTTTTTTGAGCAGTGTATATCCGTACTAGAGCTGACTGTATCTGAACTGTGTCTTTGCCTTACGCTTATACTCAGGAATACAGAGCGTGAGAAACAGAGTTACAGGACATGTTATTTTACCCACAGCACAAAACCCAGACAGCAGTGACAGACATGGGTACAGTACTGGTGTCATGCCTCAACTTCCTCTCCTCAGAGCAAGTATATATCCACAGGGCCACTCTGATAGACTGTAGTAGAGACTCCACATCTGAACATGAAGCAGAAACCCGCCTAATGGCATCAACACGTTTACAGAGGATGGAAGAACTGAAGGTGGATGAGGGTATTTATGCAAATTCAGGGATTATGACAGACGACACATCGACTCATTCAGACAACAGCAAGATATATGAGGATATGTCTGCTTCAGTGAAGACGGGTGTGACCAGGAGCCGTAAAGGACCTACCACCTCAGGTACACACTCCTGTATTACTGATCAATGAATCTATTTAATGAATGGAGCTACTCACGATCGCTGCTGTGATCTGATTGTATGAATGTTAAATTTAGCCTTGCCTTCTTCTGATTGGTTTATCAGTTGATCTATATGTGCATACATTTGGTGCTCTGGCAGTTATTAAAGTAGCAAAGTGAAAGTAGTTCAGTAAAAAATAAAAACAATAAAAAGTAAAAATAAATAAATAAATAAAAAACCTGTGATTTGAGTACTCCAAACTCACCACCACACGGAAAACTGGACCCAAGTATGGTGACCAGAGCAGTCTGTTATTTTTGACCTCTTAAAAATTAATTCACCCAATAAATCAGCCAGATAGTTGGAGATGAGCTCTCTGTTGGGATCCATTTGGTCTTTGAAATCTATGCAGTGGTTTAGTTTGGTGGGACGGTCAAAAGTAACTATGGCATGTGCTGGAACAGGAAGTCAGACTAAAGGGATCCACTGCTAATGTCTTGACAGTACCACTTTGTGGAGTCGCTGGTTCGGGTCTTTTGAAACAGGGAGCAGCATCCCGCTACCGGCTCATTCGGCTGTAGACGTGGGAGTGATAAGCGTGGGGGCCCTTGACAGAATACTGGACACATTATATGAGGCTTGAATCATAG
Source organism: Prochilodus magdalenae (assembly GCA_024036415.1). Lineage (NCBI taxonomy): Eukaryota > Metazoa > Chordata > Actinopteri > Characiformes > Prochilodontidae > Prochilodus > Prochilodus magdalenae. The sequence continues at coordinate 8,920 of JAMWET010003843.1, forward strand.
AAATGGTTGGGACCAATAGATTAAAGGTATGTGTGTGTTATACTGTGGGGACTGTAGCGCTGTTTAGTGCCTACCATCACTGTGGGTTGTGTAGTTGTTGATGACCTATCTGCTAATCTGACTGTGTAATAGTGACGGATGGTAGGGTTCACTGCTGGTATGTTCAGTAAAGAACACACACTACCCACATCTATGCTAATACTACAATATGAATTACATACTGTTAGCTTGTTGTTTGGACTAGACGTGAACCGTATGGACAGAAGTACTGGGACACCAACAGATTACACCTACAGGAGCTGTCACCATTTCATGTCAACCCCGTTCTAAATCCATGGGCACTCTTCCAGTATCAATGATACAAGGAGCAGAAGACCAGAAGAAGGGAGCAGTAATAAGGACAGAGCCACATTTGAGACTTGGAGAATGCGCAGCCACAAGGTTAAGGAGACAAGAGGGGGGTTGGAGATGCTAGCGTTGAGGCAGCTGGATTTTCCGTAGGGGCAGTAGAGGGTTTGATTAGAGGGTCTAAGAGAGCCAGCCAGAGGCTAAGCAGGAGGACCACCCCTTAATATGACCTGAAAAGAGACGGTGGTAGGGGGTACAGAAAATTGAGGGAAGGGGAACTGGGTTGACTCAGGGATGGGGAGGGATGACTGGAGGAGGGATATAAATCATTGTCACATTTTAATTCCAATTTGGATAAAAAAAATAACAATAACGAATATAATAAAATATAAATATTTATGGACATAACTGCATGTGTTACTCAACCGGTATGTACAACATACCTGACTGCTTGAATATCATAAGAGAGTCACGGCATGTGACATCAAATCAGTCAGCCAGTCAGTCATTTAGCAACCAAGCCACATTATGTAGCAAAGCTATGCTGCATGGTACACTGGCTGCCTGGCTGAAGTCTGTGGCATGCAGTACCATATGCATGAGTGCTGTATGAAGCCTCACTGCTTCTGTTATTATCAGCAATGAAATAAATATGATCCAATATCCAATCTTCACATCCATACCGCAAAAGATACAGAGCACTGTAGAGTGGGTCAGGCTCCCCTGGCTAGTCTCTGTAAGAGCCTGTAGGAGCTACATCAGTGTACTGAGACTGAAGAGCAGCTGAGTAAGCTGTGTACATGATCTCTTTAAAACACCATGGAAACAGACTTTAACTGACTCAGAGTTTAATCTGTGAGTGACAGTGAGCTACTGTAGATAAACAGATTAGCTTAAAACATTAGCTACCAGTTACTACACTAGCATGACCCGTACGGTGTGATGCTGTACATGGCAGCCATGTGGGATATGCCGGTGTATTTGTGTGGGGGTACCTGAGGTGGGAGGTCCTTTAAGGCTTCTGGTCACACCCGTCTCTGGAATAACTCTCTGCTGTTGTTGGAATGAGTTGATTTGTTATCAGTCATAATCCTTGAATTTGCATATATACCCTCATCCACCTTTAGTTCTTCCCTTCAGGAATGTTGATCTACTGCATTGCTTTGGTGATGGTAGTCATTTACTTCAGTCCTGGGGCCCTCTGGTGGTCTAGTCCTGTTCCATTCCTAAATCAGTAATGAACACTGAGGAATGAACTACACAACTACAGGAGGAGCCACCTTGCTTTGGTCAGTTAGCACTTGGTCAGGATGTGACCAGGAGAGGCCACAACATGTGGAGTGGACGTGTGATAAGGTGGCCTACAATGGAATTCTTAAAAAGACTCCTTACTGGATTATGAGTAGAGGAGCATCTTCCCCAACCCCATCACCCTCAACCCTCTCATCATGGAGCCCAGATACGGAGCACTTCAAGTCCATGCCGGTAGCGAAGAGGTGGGCCAACTAGGCAGACAGCTTGCAGTAAAAGAGTGACAGTTTCTCAAGAAATGTATTAACATGCATTAAATAATAATAAAAATAATAATCACAATAATAATAATAAAAGTCATATGAAATGAATGTAGGAATGTTTGCTGTGCATCATTAGCCCGATAGCTTGTAGCATGCTAGCACTGTACGTCTCTTTCTTATCTGAACAATGTCTTTTCTTGATGATCATTCTCAATAATATAGAACATGAGAAACAGACAGTTACAGGACAGACAGAATGGCTACGTTGTTTTAACCACAGCACAAAACTCAGACAGCAGTGCCAGACATGGCTAACAGTACTAGTGAAATACCTCAACTTCCTCTCCTCAGAGAAGTATATATCTACAGGGCCACTCTCTGAGACTTCAATCTCCACATCCACAGAAATCCACCCAGAGATGGCGTCAACACGTTTACAGAGGATGGAAGAACTGAAGGTGGATGAGGATGCATATGCAAATACAGGGATTATGACAGACGACACATCAACTCATTCAAATGACAGCAAGGTATATGAGGATGTCAGCTTCGGTAAAGTTGTTCCAGAGACGGGTGTGACCAGAAGCCTTAAAGGACCTCCCACCTCAGGTACCCCCACACAAATACACCGGCATATCCCACATGGCACTTATGTACAGCGTCACACCGTACGGGTCGTGCTAGTGTAGTAACTGGTAGCTAATGGTTTAAGCTAATCTGTTTATCTACAGTAGCTCACTGTCACTCACAGATTAAAGTCCGAGTCAGTTAAAGTCTGTTTCCATGCTGTTATAAAGAGATCATGTACACAGCTTACTCAGCTGCTCCTACAGGCTCTTACAGGGACTAGCCAGGGGAGCCTGACCCACTCTACAGTGCTCTGTGTTCCTCATTAATGACTCTATTTAATGAATGACTCTAAATGATGATGTATCTGATTCAGACTGTTACTGAACTGCTTATGAACAGGTCATGAACGCTCTGTGTACATGTAGTTCCTGTACAGCAGTAGCCCACTTTCTATCTCTCAGAAATGCAGGCCTTTAGGGAGAGTGAGTACTGGATTGGTGAATGTGATGGTGTATCTTTCTAGCTTCTGGAGTCGAGACTGCAGGAAGCAGATACTACAGACTGGCTGCAGTGTGTCTGGGGCTGCTGTGTGTCCTCCTGCTGATCATCATTGCAGTGCTGTGGGTCCAGTTCAACAACATGAGTAAACAGAGAGGCCAGTTACAGACCAGTTACAGCTTGGCTATAGAGAGACAGAATGAAACTCTTCAGAAGAAGTTAGGTGAGTAATGAAGCTCAGTGTCTGTTCTGATGTGTGAATCGCATCACTGATAGGAACCAGGTTCCAGGGGATGTTAGTATATGGTTTAATATGTAACACTGATAATAGTAAAGCAGGTCCTGCATGTCCCTCTCTGCCTTTAATGTCCTGTAGAAATGTTCCAGAATAATGCAGCACCTGTAGAGTCATGTGACTGAACTATTCATTTATGACCTTCTCTATAAAAGAGCAGGAACGGAGCTGCTTCAACAACAGGTTTTACTTCACCTCCACGGTGATGAAGAACTGGAGTGAGAGCAGAACCTACTGCAAAGAGAAAGGAGCAGACCTGTCAATCATAAACAGCAAAGAAGAACAGGTGAGAGAGAGAGAGAGAGAGAGAGAGAGAGAGAGAGAGAGAGAGAGAGAGAGAGAGAGAGAGAGATTGCCCACCGCCCTTCTTTACCTATTCCTGTTTACATTGTTCTATACTCTACCATGTCAGGAGTTCATCAGTAAAGTACTCGGCCGCACTAACGCTTGGATTGGTCTGACGGACATTGACACAGAAGGGGTCTGGAAGTGGGTGGATGGCTCAGCACTGACCACTGAGTAAGAACCTGAACTGACCTCATGATGCAGCTACACAGGTCTGTGTGGATGGAAGCAGATTATGGGGGAACCCACACACATTTCCCCAGTTCTGATTTTCCCCAAAGCTATACAGAAAAAACAAACCTGTAGAAATGTTGGCCAACTGAAAAGCATGAGCATGTACAGCACTCAATACTTAGTTGGGGCTCCTCTTGCCTGGATTACTGCAGAAATGCGGCGTGGCATGGAGTCTATCAGTGCTCAGGTGTTATGATAGCCCAGGTTGCTCTGATAGAGGCCTTCAGCTCTTCTGCATTGTTGGGTCTGGTGTATCGCATCTTCCTCTTCACGATACCCCATAGGTTTTCTACAGGGTTAAGGTCAGGCGAGTTTGCTGGCCAATTAAGAACAGGGATACCATGGTCCTTAAACCAGGTACTGGTAGCTTTGGCACTGTGTGCAGGTGCCAAGTCCTGTTGGAAAATGAAATCTGCATCTCCATAACGTTGGTCAGCAGCAGGAAGCATGACGTGCTCTAAAACATCCTGGTGGACGGCTGCGTTGACCTTGGACCTCAGAAAACACAGTGGACCAACACCAGCAGATGACATGGCACCCCAAACCATCACTGACTGTGGAAACTTTACACTGGACCTCAAGCAACGTGCATTCTGTGCCTCTCCTCTCTTCCTCCAGACTCTGGGACCTTGATTTCCAAAGGAAATGAAAAATGGTGCTAGAGGGTTCCCACATGAGAATCCTGAACATGTAGAGGTGAGCGGATCTATAAATTAAAAACCTTCAGAGGAGACAATGGAACTTTAACTCCACCCAACAGTCAAACAGTCGAAGCCCTTTAGTTGTTCTTTCTGAACAGAAGAAGTGAAAACATCAGATTAGATTAAATATATGAGTTACATTATTACTGCTCTCTAGATCTCCATCCCAGCACAACAGGTACTGTCAGTGTAGCGTCATCACTCTTTCCTCTATCGCCAATGCTCAGTCACTGTCACTGCTTGCTCAGTATGAATGAAGGCCTTTCCAGAGTTTAACCTCACTTTGTTTAGTTTTGGTTGGTATGTGTTACCACTGCAGTGTGGTGGCCTCCAAAACTATTTTGCCTTATAAGACAAGCATATCAGTCCTATAATAAAAATGAATAGTCCTGTGAGTATAAATCAACACCAGGTTACTTTCGGAGTCATCATTTGAGGTGATATTGACTGTCATGATCTGAAATGATCTCTGGCAGCTGAGCCTAGTTTCAATAAGCTTCACCACATATTTTATAGGTTTATAGATGCCACTATGGTGTACCGTAGTATGTTGTACAGAATGGTGAAGACTGGGCGTGTTTAGGTACTGTATATATTTTGCACTGGATGAAAATTAAGATAATTAGTGACCATGCCAGTTAATTAGTAGATGATTTTAACTTTTGACTATTGAGTGTCTGCACAAAATTAAAGGACCATACAGGTGCTGGTCATAAAATTAGAATATCATGAAAAAGTTGATTTATTTCCGCAATTCCATTTAAAAAGTGAAACTTGTATATTATATTCATTCATTACACACAGACTGATATATTTCAAGTGTTTATTTCTTTTAATTTTGATGATTATAAAACTGACAAACAACTATGAAAAACCCCAAATTCAGTATCTCAGACAAAATTGGATAATATTGGTTTCAATATTGAAGGTTCAATATTGGACAAAGGCACCTGGTGTGCCCACCTCTTAATCAGCTATTAACTCAAAACACCTGCAAAGGCCTTTAAATGGTCTCTCAGTCTAGTTCTGTAGGCTACACAATCATGGGGAAGACTGCTGACTTGACAGTTGTCCAAAAGACGACCATTGACACCTTGCACAGAGAGGGGAAACACAAAAGGTCATTGCTAAAGAGGCTGGCTGTTCACAGAGCTCTGTGTCCAAGCACATTAATAGAGAGGCGAAGGGAGGGAACATGTGTGGTAGAAAAAAGTGTACAAGCAATAGGGATAACCGCACCCTGGAGAGGAGTGTGGAACCAAACCCATTCAAAAATGTGGGAGAGATTCACAAAGAGTGGACTGCAGCTGGAATCAGTGCTTCAAGAACCACCGCTTACAGACGTATGCAAGACATGGGTTTCAGCTGTCACATTCCGTGTGTCAAGCCACTCTCCAACAAGAGACAGCGTCAGAAGCGTCTCACCTGGGCTAAAGACAAAAAGGACTGGACTGCTGCTGAGTGGTCCAAAGTTCTCTTCTCTGATGAAAGTACATTTTGCATTTCCTTTGGAAATCAAGGTCCCAGAGTCTGGAGGGAGAGAGGAGAGGCACAGAATGCATGTAGCTTGAGGTCCAGTGTAAAGTTTCCACAGTCAGTGATGGTTTGGGGTGCACAGTGTCATCTGCTGGTGCTTGGTTCCCACTGTGTTTCTGAGAGGTCCCCAAGGTCAACGCAGCCACTACCAGGAAGTTTTAGAGCACTTTCATGCTTCCTGCTGCTGACCAACGTTATGGAGATGCAGTAGTTAATTTTTCCAACAGGGGATCCTGGCACCTGCCACACAGTGCCACAACCTACCCAGTTACCTGGTTTTAGGACCATTGGATCCCTGTTCCCTAAAATTGGCCAGCAAACCTTGCCCTGGACCTTAACCCCTGTAGAAAATCTATGGGGTACTTGTTGAAGGTTGGAAGATGGCAAAAACGCCAACCAGACCCAACAATGCAGGAAGAGCTGCAGGCCTTCATATCAGAGCAACTGGGCTATCATAAACACCCTGAGCACGATTAGACTCCATGCCATGCCGCATTTCTGCAGTAATCCAGGCAAGAGGAGCCCCAACTAAGTATTGAGTTCTGTACATGCTCATACTTTTCATCTTCATACTTTTCAGTTGGCCAACATTTCTAAAAATCCTTCTTTGTATTGGTCTTAAGTGATATTCTAATTTTCTGAGATACAGAATTTTATGACCAGCACCTGTAGTTTGAACAATAAACATTGACTGCATTTGGGGTTTAGGGAACGCTACTGAAACATCTGACCTTGATTGTTGAACGGAATCCTTCTTAAAG
>JAMWET010003844.1:0-38539 GCA_024036415.1 Prochilodus magdalenae
ACTCTGTCCTCATTGGAACTTTCCTGTCTTCAGAAAAAAAAAAAGGTTCCAGTCTTCAGTTACCAAACTTGGTAACGTCACATTATAAACATTCATGTAAACATAAAAATATTAGACAATGATTTACAATAAAATTATTTACATTGCAATTGTCATTTTTAGAATCATTTTATTTGCTTAACTTTTTAAAATGAAAAATAAAATCATGATGTAATTTATTGATATAACATTTAAAATGTATTTTTTCAGTACTCATTTTTTTCTTATTCAGTTGTGGCTTAAACATTACAGTTACCAGTGTCCACTTCAATACGAAGAGCTGAATCAATCTCAGGTTCCTCCTACCTGTATCTGTAGTTTGATGAGTCCAGACTTTAAGTAGAAAGAGCCTGGGTATCTAAATACAAGAAAAAAAGCATGTTAGAGCAAGGTTAAAGAGCTTCTATAGGCATCAGTATTGCTTGTCTAATAACTTATATCATATAATATCTCATGCTCATTAGGAATGTTTTACATTTTGAATGTTCTACCACTCAATGGAGACTTAACTAACAACAGCGCGATGGCTGTCTCTAGAACAAAATCCTTAAAAATGTGGGAGCTAAACAAAGACAAAAGCAGTTAGATGTGTTGTTTGTAAAGTCGACCTTACTGGCATGGGAGCCCATCCTCCATGTTGGAGCATCTGAAGACTAAACTCACTAGGTGAAAATTTATCTCAGTGAGATGCGCTCCGTCCCAGACCGCAAACTAGCACACTAAATAGTGTGTAGAAATAACGCATATAACATTAGAACTGCACTCATTAGCGTAGTGTGTGGTTTTGGGATGCGACAATAGTTGTGCGAGCAAGCTACTTAATTTTAATGCTAATAGCCGTCCTACTTCATGAGCTGAGCTGTAACATTTTTTATTTTGAATGCGTGTTCTCTGGAGTCTTTAATGGAGTTGGAACAGAGAAGCAAGTAACTAACTGTTATTCACAGCGACGCTCTTCACTTTCCAGATAACCTTTATACTTTTAAACACTGCATCTTCTTCTTAGCGTCGAGTCAAAAACACCCTTCCAATAAAAAAGTGTTTAGCTAACAGCATCTCTGATTCCAAAGAATTTTGAGTCACATAAAGTTAGCATGTTTAGCCTAATGTTGTTGCAATAAAAATAAGCACAATGAAACCCTACAAATTTTCCCTCTACATAGGTATATGTACACAAAACTACTGCATGCACAAACCCCACATCACTCGACATCAGAATGTAAGCCACAGCTAGCAGTATGTAAAGCGACGTTAGCTAGCGTTAGCTTAAACTAGCGAAGTATTAACTAGTGTTAGCGTGTTTTCTATAACTAAGTTTTGTTCATCCAACGGTTTATGATTCTAACTTCGTGTAAGACCACAGACAAAGAATCAGAACCGTGGTTGATAGCCAGGACCACGTTGATTAGCACAGACCACCCAACTTAGCTTGCTATTTGTGCAGGGCAGAAAGGTACCTCTAAAGTCCTGAGTTTAGCGCGACTTTACATCACCAAGCTATTCGGCTAAAATAGCTGAACTTACCATGTTATCCAGGATCCATAAAACCTACATTGCAAGCAATCTGTAGCCTACAGCCAAGAAAGATGCACGGGAAAAGTTAACCATCAGCCCCAGTACCGACAGACACGCTGCAGCACAAAGGATCAAGTAAAAATAGACAACGTCAACTCATTTTTATCACATTTCATTAACAGCCACACATAGTTTACTAAACTGAGTATGTAAACTTAATTTTAAAAAGTTTCAAGAACACAACAATTACGTTGACATATCTACTCAAATAAATTGTAATGGTTTTATTTAAAATATACTTTTGTAGATACTCTGGCACATTTTGAGTAAAAGGAGGGAATATTGATATTTTTTAGGATAAAACAAATAAAATACAGTAGATCACAATTATTTAAAGAATATTAAACCAACACAATGGCTGTACGACTTTTTACAGTGTATTATGTTGTGTTACTGCAACTTACCAATAATTTAACTTTGGTGTGCTGTAAGTCAAAGAATTTAGCTTCATAGTGATTGCTTTGTAGTTTTTTGTATAGCTTAAGCTTTAAATGGTCCTCTGTGGATGTCTAAAATACGTTTAAATATAGTCAGATATGGGATTTTAATGTTGTTTCAATGGTGCAAACGGTTCAAATATATATTGGGTAGAAATGGCGGTCAGCTCAAGTTTAAAACGCCTGCTAATGTCTGTGTTTAAAGTTGTCCTACAACATAATGGTACACCTTATGTAATGCTTCTTTACCAACTAATTTAGCTGCCTTTTTAGAGCAACTTCCATCCCTGCCCCACTTTAAGAAACTTAGCACAGATGTTGAACAAGACCTTTCTTGCTCTCAGATGTTAAGTCTTTTATTCGTTCTCTCTGTTTAGATGGGTGTTGTCGCTGTGTTTTAGGCTCTCCTGTTAATAGCTTAGTACTGTGATATCCCTAATTTGCCAGCATTTCATTTCGTAACCGCGTAGTTTCATGCGTTTTTTAACAGTATAATGTAGGGCTTAAAGAATTTTCTGGACTCCGGAGCGTCGGCAGTAACAACAGCAAATATTCTAAGCTTTGGTACTGTGAAGGATGATTCAGAAAATCCACCTCCCTCCATTTTGTGGTATTGTTTTTTGTCGTTACATGCGGCTTCCCTCACTCTAGCAGCCGCTAGCCTCTCTTAGATTGGCAAGCCACTGCTAGGTCGCAAACAAACTATCTAATTTTCATTAGCTGCTAACACAAGCTGGCTAGTCGAGTGTGCCTTCAACACCAATCACTGACATGGTACTGCGCAGAGACAAGCCTGTTTGAAGATGAGCTGGACATGCAGCGCTCAACAACATCACATGACTACAGTGTTTTTTAGTTCTGTGTTTAATGCTTAGGATCAGGGATGCACCTCTGATTCAGCAGATTGATGTCACTCTTTGGAGTGTGTTTGACTTTTTTCTTTAAGTGGCAGAGTACACTGTACACTGCGGACTTTTAAATACAACTCCAATGTGGTAATTGTTTAACAGTTTTTTTCTGATGACACTGCAATCGTGGGGTGTGTGCGTAATGGCCAGGAGAGGGAGTACAGAAGCCTGGTTGAGGACTTTGTGGAGTGGTGCACTACCAACCATCTGAAGCTGAACATCACCAAAACCAAGGAGATGTGTATAGACTTCAGGAGGTCCAGGCCCTCTCAGCAGCCAATCTCCATCAGGGGGGTTTGATGTGGTTTTGTGGTCAGGTCCTACAGATACCTTGGTGTGCACCTGTGTGCTGGACTGGTCAGTAAAAACACTGACATGGTCTACTGTTCAAAAGCACAGAGCAGACTGTACTTCCTCTTACATGCTGATGATTCAGGATCTCTGCCATGAAACTCCTGCTGATTCCATGTGTACCATAGTCTGACTGTGGTAGCCAGCGTCCTCTTTATGCTATGTTGGTGTGTTGGGTATGCAGAATCAGCAAGAGGTATGCTTGACGACTCGACAGGCTGGTGAGGAAAGCTGGTTCTAATCTGCTGGGACTGGAGCTGGAGTCCTTAACACCATTTGTTTGGCAGAGAGGAGAGCCCTCAGCAAGCTGCTGCACATCATGGACAATGTTCACCATCCTCTGCACACCATGATCATCAGGCAGAGGAGCTCATTCAGTGGTTCTGCTGCTGTCCCAGTCCTGCTCCACAGACAGACTCAGGAAGTCTTTTGTCCCTCAGGCCATAAGACTGTTCAACTCCTCTCAGTACAGCAAATGAAAAACTCTGGACACTCTTTCCTTCCGGTCACTCCAATAGACACACCCCCATCTCTGCACACACTCCCTCCTCTGGACACACCCCCATCTCTGCATACACTCCCTCCTAAATGCCCTATTTCTATTTATTTCTATTTATATTGTATTATTCTACTCCATTCTGTACTGTTTACACATTTTGCACTGATAAATTATTTATATTACTGCGTATTTGCGTATTAGTCTGTATGGCTGACAACAGCCATCTTCTTAATTTGCTTAGCAAATTGTTTACCACTACCTCCATTTATACTTTATACCTTACCCAGACACTAAGGACTCTATTTTTATACTTTCATACTTTATATTGTATCTCTGTCTCTATTTGTACAATCTATCTTGCGTCTGTTGTTACTTCTGTATAGTTTGTATATCTGCTACTGGATGCCTTGAATTTCCCTCTGGGATCAATAAAGTATCTATCTATCTAGTCCTGTTTAATGCTTAATTCATATTTTTCCTGTCACTCTTTGGAGCGTCGTTTGACTTTTTTATTTAAGTGGCAGAGTACACTACAGTAGTATTCCTGCCTTGTTTATAGTACTCCAATGTGGTAATTGTCATAACTTGTTTTTGTGAACATTTTTTGTGAACAGTTTTTGTGAGGATAGGTTTCCTGTTATGTGTGTTAAAATTATAATTAAACTGTCCAATGTTCAATTGTCTTGTGCCTTCTTTGTCGCACCTTCCTCTTTATGATGCGCCAAATGTTCTCTATAGGTGAAAGATCTGTACTGCAGGCTGGCCATTTCAGTACCCGAATCCTTCTCCTATGTAGCCATGATGTTGTGATTGCTGCAGAATGTGGTCTGGCATTATCTTGTTGAAAAAGGCAGGGTCTTCCCTGAAAGAGATGACGTCTAGATGGGAGCATATGTTGTTCTAGAACCTGAACATAGTTCTCTGCATTAATGGTGCCTTTCTAGAAATGGCTTCCTTTTTGCACTGTAGAGTTTCAGCTGGCAACGGCAGATGGCACGGTGGACTGTGTTCACTGACAATGCTTTCTGGAAGTATTCCTAAACCCATTCTGTTATTTCCTTGACAGTGGCATTCCTGTTTGAGGCGCAGTGACGTTTAAGGGGCCCGGAGATCACGAGCATCCAGTAGAGTTTTAAGGCCTTGACCCTTACGCACAGCGATTGTTCCAGATTCTCTGAATCTTTTGATGATGTTATGCACGGTTGATGATGATAACTTAAAAGTATTTGCTATTTTACGCTAGGTAACACCATTCTGGTATTGCTGCACTATCTTTCTGCGCAACAATGGTGGAATTGGTGATCCTCTTACCATCTTGGCTTCAGAGAGACACTCTGAGAAGCTCTTTTATACCCAATCATGTTGTCAATTGACCTAATTAGTGTTAATTGGTCTTCCAGCTGTTCGTTATATGCTCAATTTCCTTTTTCCATCCACTTATTGCTACTTGTCCCAACTTTTTTGGGATTTGTTGACGCCATGAAATTTTGAAACAACATATTTTTCCCTTAAAATGATACATTCTCTCAGTTTAAACTTTTGATCTGTGATTTGTGTTCTGAATAAAATATTAGATGTTGGCACCTCCACATCATTGCATTCAGTTTTTATTCACAATTTGTTTAGTGTCCCAACTTTTTTGGAATCCGGTTTGTAGAACAAGAAGGGGTTTTCGTTTCCAGAGTGGGGGGAAACATTAAAGGGACTGTACATTGTGTTGTAGCTGATAATTTGGGTGCACATTCGATTGGTGGACTAGTTGAAAGTTTCACTGGACCTTACTTCTGTAGATTTTGTCTTGGACATTCTTCAGAGTACCAGGCACATGAAGTGTGGACTGGAGTGTTTCCACCTCGGACAAAGGAGGACCATATTTTGCACGTGCAAACTGTAAGAGAAAATCAAAATTTGTTGCATTACTTTGGTGTAAAGCGGTCATGTCCATTGACTGACAGGTTGAGTCACTTCCACTTTGTCTCTGGATACCCACCAGATGAACTACATGATACTTTTGAAGGCATAGTGCCAAGGGAGCTAGCATTGTGTTTTCATATTTTCACCAAGAAGAAGTACTTTAATTTAGAGAATCTAGAGTTACCAAAATTGGCACAAGTTGACACCACTACAATCTGATGACCTGGCCCGGGTTTAGTGTCTCTAGGCTCAAAGGTCAGGGAGCTACAGCCAAATCAGTTAGGTAGATGTTTATTTGGTCTTAATCCTCAAGTGGGAAAAAACAATCGTACGAGGACTAATGAGGCCATGGAAGGTCCTAGAGTTGTCAAACTTGCCACACATTGACAACTCCACACTCTGGTAAATGTGAATTTAGACATGAGCCTCAAGTGGTAAAAACCAATCATGCAAGGCCTAGCGAGTTCATGGAAGGTCTTACAATTACCAAACATTGCACATGTTGATATCACCACACTCTGATGAACTGGCCCGAGTTTGGTTACTCTAGGATCAAAGGTCAGGGAGTTGCAGCCAAATCCATTTGGAAAATGTGAATTTTGGCATAAGCCTCAAGTGGTAAAAAAACATCATGCCTAGCGAGGGCATAGCAGGCCCTAGGGTTACCAAACTTGGCACACATTGACAACCCATACTCTGGTGACTCTAGGCTCAAAAGTCAGGGAGCTCCAACGAAATCAGTTTGGTAAATGTTAATTTGGTCTTAAGCCCGAAGTGGGATACACCAATCGTACTAGTCCTAGTGAGGGCATGGAAGGTCCTAGAGTTACCAAAATTACCACAAGTTAACACCACCACACTCTGATGACCTGGCCAGAGTTTGGTGACTCTAGGATCAAAGGTCAGGATTTTACAGCCAAATCTATTTAGTAAATGTAAATTTAGACCTAAGCCTCAAGTGTAAAAACCAATCATGCAAGGCCTAGCGAGGGCATGGAAGGACCTAGAGTTACCAAAAATTGGCACAAGTTGACAATGCCATACTCTGATGACCTGGCCCAAGTTCAGGGACTGTAGGCTGAAAGGTTAGGTAGCTACAGCCAAATCAGATGGGTATATGTTAATTTGGACTTAAGCCTCAAGTTTGAAAAAACAATCGTACGAGGCCTAATGAGGGCATGGAAGGTCCTAGAATTACCAAACGTGGCACACGTTGACATCACCACACTCTTATGATCTGGCCTAAGTTTGGTGACTTTAGGATCAAAGGTCAGGGAGTTACAGCCAAATCCGCTTGGCAAACGTGAATTTCGACGTGAGCCTCAAGTAGTAAAAACCAATCAAGCAACGCCTAGCGAGGGCATGGTAGGTCCTAGAGTTGCCAAAATTGGCACAAGCTGATACGACCACACTCTGATGACCTGGCCCAATTCTGGTGACTCTAGACTCAAAGGTCAGGGAGTTACAGCCAAATCCATTTAGTATATGTCAATCTACACATAAGCCTCAAGTGGTAAAAACCAATCTTGCAAGGCCTAGGGAAGGCATAGAAGGTCATAGAGTTACCAAACTTGGCAAAAATTGAACATCCCTCATTCTGATGAACTGGCGCGAGTTTGGTGACTCTAGACTCAAGGGTCAGGGAGTTACAGCCAAATCAGTTGGGTAAAAGTTAATTTGGACTCAAGCTGAAAGGGAGAAAAAACAATCGTACGAAGCCTAGTGAGGGCATGGAAGGTTCTAGATTTACCAAACTTGGCACACATTGACATCAGCACACTCTGATGACCTGGCCTAAGTTTGGTGACTCTAGGATCAAAAGGTCAGGGAGTTACAGTCACATCCATTTGGTGAATGTGATTTAGACATAAGCCTCCAGTGGGAAATACCAACTATGCATGGCCTAGCACGGGCATGGAATGTCCTAGAGTTATCAAACTTAGCACCCATTGACATCACCACACTCTGATGACCTGTTTCATGTTTGGTGACTCTAGGCTCAAAGGTCAGGGAGTTACAGCAAAATCCATTTGGTAAATGTGAATTTAGACATAAGCCTCAAGTGGGGAAAAACAATTTTGTAAGGCCTAGCACGGGCAGGAAAGGTCCTAGAGTTACCAAACGTGGCACACATTGACATCACCACACACTGAAGAACTGGCCTAAGTTTGGTGACTCTAGGATCAAAGGCCAGGGAGTTACAGCCAAATGCATTTGGAAAAAAGTGTAATTTAGACATATGCCTCAAGCAGGAAAAACAATTTTTGGAAGGTCAAGCATGGGCATTGAAGGTTCTAGAGTTACCAAACTTGGCAAACATTGACAACCCCACACTCTGATAAACTGGCCTGAGTTTGGCTGACACTAGACTCAAAGATCAGGGAGTTACAGCCAAATCAATGGGGTAAATGTTAAATTGGACTTAAGCCTCAAGTGGGAAAAAACAATCGTAAAAGGCCTACTGAAGGCATGGAAGGTCCTAGAGTTACCATACTTGGCACACATTCACATCACCACACTCTGATGATATGGCCCAAGTTTGGTGACTCTAGGATCAAAGGTCAGGGAGTTACAGCCAAATCTATTTGCTAAATGTGAATTCAGACATAAGCCTCAAGTGGGAAAATCCAACTCTGCAAGGCGTAGCACGGACATGGAAGGTCCTGGAGTTACCAAACTTGGCACAAATTGACATCACCACACTCTGATGACCTGGTCTACGTTTGGTAGCTCTAGGATCAAAGGTCAGGGAGTTACAGTCAAATCAATTTGGTAAATGTGAATTTTGACATAAGCCTTAAGTGGGAAAAACAAACCATGCAAGGCACAGCACGGGCATGGAGAGACCTAGAGTTACCAAACTTGGCACAAATTGACATCACCACACTCTGATCGAAGGTCAGGGAGTTACAGCCAAATGCATTTTGTAAATGTGACTATAGACACAAGCCTCAAGTGGGAAAAACAAACTATGCAAGGCGTAGCACGGGAATGGAACGTCGTAGAGTTACCAAACTTGGCACACATTCACATCAACACAGTCAGATGACCTGGTCCAAGTTTAGTGACTATAGGATCAAAGGTCAGGGAGTTAGAGCCATATCAATGGGGTAAACAAGGAGAAGGAGAAGGAGCCTGACCGTGTTTCGTTATACTGTACAACCCTGTATTGGTATAACGACAATAAAGTTGAAATGAATTGAATTGAATGTTAAATTGGAAATGCAAGAGGGATGCCTGTAGGCACTTCTAAAGCGCCCCAAACGCTTTTTCAGTGCCTAAGAGCAATGAAAATGACATTGTTCATTTTGTACTGCCATGTTTAAAATTTCACTTCCAATTGCTTTGAAACAATGTTTTCCTTCATTCTTGACATATTTGCAAGGTACCCATGTCGGAAAATATTGTTTTCCTCCCAAAACAAGTTTCATTACAAAGTTGAGCTTTTTGCCAGTTCTAAAGCCTGTAGGCGCTTCTAAAGCTCCCAAACGCTTTTTCAGCGCCTAAATGCAATGAAAATGACACTGTTCATTTTGTACTGCCACGTTCAAGATTTCACTTCCTATTGCTTCTAAACAATGTTTCCCTTCATTATTTACACATTTAAAGTGTTCCCATGTCAGAAAATATTGTTTTTGTCACAAAACAAGTTTTATTACAACGTTGAGCTTTTTGGCAGTTCTAAAGCCTGTAGGCGCTTCTAAAGCTCCCAAACGCTTTTTTTAGCGCCTAAATGCAATGAAAATGACACTGTTCATTTTGTACTGCCACGTTCAAGATTTCACTTCCTATTGCTTAGAAACAATGTTTTCCTTCATTCTAGACATATTTAAAGTGTTCCCATGTCAGAAAATATTGTTTTCCTCCCAAAACAAGTTTCATTACAAAGTTGAGCTTTTTGGCAGTTCTAAAGCCTGTAGGCGCTTCTAAAGCGCCCCAAACGCTTTTTCAGCGCCTAAATGCAATGTAAATTACACTGTTCTTTTTGTACTGCCACGTTCAAGATTTCACTTTTTATTGGTTAGAAACAATGTTTTCCTTCATTCTAGACATATTTAAAGTGTTCCCATGATAGAAAATATTGTATTCCTCCACAAACAAGCTTCATTACAAAGTTGAGCTTTTTGGCAGTTCTAAAGACTGTAGGCACTTCAAAAGCTCCCAAACGCCTTTTCAGCACCTAAGAGCAATGAAAATGACATTGTTCATTTTGTACTGCACTGTAAAAAGTTTTCGGTACATTTTACAGTAAATTACTGGCAGCACAGACGCCAGTACAGTACTGTAAATTAACATAAGATATGCTGTAAATTTGATTTACAGCTCAATACTGTATTATTTTATTATGGTAAAATTACTGTATTTCCTTCTGACTG
Source organism: Prochilodus magdalenae (assembly GCA_024036415.1). NCBI lineage: Eukaryota > Metazoa > Chordata > Actinopteri > Characiformes > Prochilodontidae > Prochilodus > Prochilodus magdalenae. The sequence goes on from JAMWET010003844.1 coordinate 10,100, forward strand.
ATTTTTACTGTATTATTTAATTACAGCATTTGTTTTCCTACTGTAAATTGTACAGTAATTTACTGGCATCATAGATGCCACTATAGTATTGTAAATTCACAGTTTCTATTTAAAATTTACATTGTGCTACTGTATTACCATATTTCCGTATAATTACTGCATACACACACACACATATATATATATATATATATATATATATATATATATATATATATATATATATATATATATATATATATATATTGTAATATATACATATTACATTACCCAAAAACTCCTACTTTACTGTTCTGCTTTATTTTATTTAAATCACATATCTACACTGATACATATTTCAAGGCTTTGGATCCGAAATATTAAAAAAATTACAATAAATACAGAACAGCATGAAAACATTTGAGGCAAAAATCCCTCACTGAAAAAAACAAGAGCTCAACAACTACAGTCCACTCATGCTAACAAATATGGGCAACAGCAACTGAAAATTCCTTTTTTGATTTTCATGCAGGTGCGTCCTGTCCAGGCTGGAGCTCGAAAGTAATACACAAGTTTTAATGACAATTTAATGACATTTTCATTTTATTATATATATATATATATATATATATATATATATATATATATATATATATTTTTTTTTTTTTTTTTTTTTTTTTTTTTTTTATAAAACACCTGCTAATATCATTGCATATACTTTTATAGTCCTTAGTGAGCTATACTCTCAGTGCGCACTTTTTTTAAAATTTACTCTCTGAATTGCTGTCCTCTGTTTTTTTATTTATGTGCTGCTTTCTGTGTTTTTGCTCCTGCTTTTTCTGTGCATCTCAGTTTTTACTCCTTTTTGATGTGGGTGGGGAGGTGGGGCAAGAGTAACGTGAGAAGATAGCATGTTGTGTACGTTTCACATAATCAGCTGGAGCCAACTTTAAAGTCTGACAGCACAACAGGGTTGAATGCTTATAGCAACAGTGTGTCTGTTAGTTAATTCATAGTAATTAATAAACCGTGTGAATGAAAATAAGTGTAAACACAAAAAACAGGAGACAAAATAAAAAGATGTGTAAAAGCACAAGGTAAATAACAGAAGAGTAAATACTCTATGAATGTAGTGTAACTATTTGAAGTAAATAATTAAGCAGCAACAGGTACCTCAGAAGTCCCACTCAAATACTGTAAGCTTCCTCATCAAGGAACAAACATGTGGATTGATTGCCAAAGCCTTTTTCTGAACTAGCTGCCCAGTTCTCTTGCTTATTACTTTGCCTCTGCCTGCCTTTGATCCTCTCTCAGTTGATCCTGAAGAAATTTCTGGAAAAAAAAAAATAAATAAATAAATAAATAAATAAAAAATAAAAAAAAAACACACACACACACAACAACATGCACTGTTACAAACTAAAAACTAAAAAAAGAACACTGTGAAGCTTACACATTGTCACTGTCCAAAGAAAACATGTATCTCCATTTCTGTGGATTTTTAGTTTACTACATCATTTGAACACAGCAGCTGTCCTTCACATTCTGTGAAAATTTCATGATAAAATGGACCAACAGAAATACTATAAAATTACTCTTATAAAGTTACAGTTTTGGAGATGCATGTTTCTTTGTTGACATGTAATTGACAACATAAAAGACAGACAAAGTTTAGACTAGATATTCTTTCTGCAGCAGTAAGCGCGATTGAGAGTTCAAATTTTCTACATTTTGCTGCAGAAGAATAAACCTGATGCCAACACTAACATGGAAATGAGTTATGAGGGTTGACCCGTAAAACTTGCAGAACTGCTTTTGAATATCAGCACAGTTTAGTCAAAAGTTCTAATTACTATTAATGGCTGGGAGGTTGAGAACTGATTGATTACAGTTATCACTATGATCCCTTGATGTTACAGAACTCAAGAAAGGGAAATTAATAATGCATAATTAAATTATTGACAAATAAACAAAACCACGGTTTCTTACCAGTTTTGTTTTCTTTATGATCTGAGCTTTACCCAAAACTAAAACTTAAATTGTCCCGCTTTGTAACTGTCCAGCTTTTACATCCATAACAACAGAGAAGACCATAGTCTGGACAAATCTGACAAAAAATCTTGACTTTGTTTAAAGCTTAATGATTTAATTATGCAGACATTTTGCAAACTCTGTAGAATTCCCATTTTCAAACGAGTTAACTTCATTCTGCAAGTTGCTTTGTGCGTAACACACACTAACATACCACCCCCCTGTCAGTGTCACTGCAGCGCTGACAATAATCCAGCACCCACATAGTACCTGCTCTCTGGGGGTCCTGACCATTGAAGAACAGGGTAAAAGGGAACTAAGTATATAGAGTTACAGATGAACTCCAGTCTGTAATTGTAGAACTACAAAGTGCTCCTGAGTGGACAGTGAGGGTAGAAACAAGAAGGTGGTCATAATATTATGGCTGATGGGTATACCCATACCAAGAATGATCAACCGTGGGCTCTCTGCCATGTCCAGTGTCCTTTCAACGTCAACCACACTAGCAGTCTCCTGCAAGATAAAAACACCATGTAAAAAGCAGCAAGTGGTGACCAGACATACAGCCTAGTTTTATGCCAAGGAGTCTAGTAGCGCCAAGGGGTACAATAAACAAAAATATTTATGGGGGAGTTCACCATATTTCACATTTGACCTCAATTTACCCATCTCTGCACGCTAACCAATTTGTCAATATCTGGAAGACATACATTTTATAAAATCAAAATTCTCCAGGTGTTGATAATATAACAATACACCAACCCAATACAATCATGTATTCTTTTATATTACAGATACTGTTGGAAATCATCAAGTCAAACAAATTTTGTATACAGAGCTGGGTTGTGCTCAAAACTAAACTACCCAACAGGTTCAGTTGGCAGGCTTAATTAATGAATAAAACACCACTGGATATCAAATAGCTGTATAAAAATAATGTAACCATATCCCAACTTAAAACGCAATAGGTACCTCTGCCTTAAGTATGAGGTCCTCTGTTTTTTCCTTAAAATATGCCATGAGCAGTTCAACAACGAGAGCTGCAACCTCTTCTTCTCCATGTGTGCCAAGGACTTTCTTAACCACATCATTAGTTGGTTTGGTCCTGAAGTAGTTGACAATTAGTCTGCCTCTTTCCTCAACTGCTTGCTCCATTTTTCTGGTAGGGACACCTGTAAGCAGCTCAAAATGTGAATATAAAGACTTCTGCACAAATAGCAATGGCCACTGTGCTCGGAGATCTTTTATGGCAGGAGCTGGTTCAGCATTAATCATCCTACGCTGCAAGTAGGTGCTCTTCAACTTCAGCTTTGTCAGCAGCAGCTGAACCAAACTCTGAATGAAGTTCAGCCATTCGAAGCCTCTTCTCTTCCATCCCTGCTTCTGTTTCTTCTGGTGGAATTTCTGGTTGCCACTGTAAGCATCCTTAACTGACCACTGGTCCTCTCTTGGGTGTAAGAGATTCATTACCACACTTTGGAGCTCTGCGTTTTGCATAGGTGTTGCCCCTGTTAACATGTTGAATTTCCCTCTGGGATCAATAAAGTATCTATCTATCTATCTATCTATCTATCTATCTATCTATCTATCTATCTATGTTCTACACGTACCTTGAGTTGTGTCAAAAGAGGTTCATAACCAGTCCCAATCATTGTCTTGCCATCATCCAAGTAGTCAGCAAAGCTTTTCGGGTACTGTTGAATAATATTGTGAGCAATCAATCAACATTTATTTTTATAGCGCTTATTACAACAGATGTTGTCACAAAGCAGCTTTACAAAGAATCTTGACACAGAATCTGGTGTTTGAGCCCCCAATGAGCAAGCCGAGGGTGACAGTGGCAAGGAAAAACTCCCTTAGTTAGGAAGGAAGAAACCTCAAGAGGAACCAAGACTCAAGGGGGGAACCCATCCTCCTCGGGTCAACACCAGATACAAGACAGCACAAGAAAGGAGAGTATAGCGTCTGATTAGTCTGTAATGATGTTGGTGGTTCATAAGATGGGTCAGCAGGCGCAGGCCAAGTTTCCACAGTGCAGGACAGCCAGGAACTCCGTGGTGGTAAAGGCTCCCAGTGGCTCCCAGTCGGAGCAGATGTAGCAACAGCATCAGGCCACACAGGACGGGCAGCAGTTCAGCTCAGACAAAGAGAACAGACAGACTGTTAGCTCTGACAGAAGACCTGAACACACTACACGGTGTTAACAGAGTGCAGCAGTGACTTCGGCAGGCCTGGCTATTACAGCATAACTAAAAAGGGAGAGCCAGAAGGTCACACAGACATGAGGGCTCCCTGAGAAGTCAGCGCCCCTCTGCACCTGAGTGAACACAAAGAGCAGCGGGACGACAGCACCAACATTCCCAGTTTACCAAACAATCTCTTTCAGTGGACCCCTAGACCTGCACTTTTTATCTATCAGAAAGAAAAGACTAATTACCAAAAGCTTGACTAAACAGGTAGGTTTTAAGCCTGGACCCAAAGATTGAGGCTGTGTCTGAATCCCGAACACTGACAGGTAAATTATTCCAAAGCTGGGGGGCCTTGTATGAAAAGGCTCTGCTCCCCTTAACTTTGTTAATTCTAGGCACTAATAGAGAGCCCGCACTTTGAGACCTAAGGTCACGTGAAGGCTTATAGTACGAGATAAGTTCAGTAAGGTAGGTAGAAGCGAGGCCATTTAGAGCCTTAAAAGTCAGAAGAAGACTTTTATACTCAATACGGAATTTAACTGGTAACCAGTGTAAGCTGGATAAGACTGGGCTGATATGATCAAACTTCCTAGTTCTTGTAAGGACTCTAGCTGCAGCATTTGGGACTAGCTGAAGTTTGTTAAGGCTTTTGCTGGAACAACCAGAAAGCAGGGCATTACAGTAATCCAGCCTTGAGGTAATAAAGGCGTGAACTAGTTTTTCTGCATCCTGTAGTGACAGTGCATTTCTTAATTTCGCAATATTGCGAAGATGTAGGAAAGCTATTCTAGTGATATTATTTATATGCTCATCGAAGGCCAAATCAGAATCGATTGTGACACCAAGACTTTTAACAGAGGTACCTGGTGTAACTAGGAAGCTATTTAGATTGAGTGGGAATGCAGACAGCTTGTTTCTAACACTTTTGGGACCAAGAAGAAGAACTTCTGTTTTGTCTGAGTTTAATAGGAGGAAGTTGCTTGACATCCAGTCTCTTATGGTGAAGTGGATCATCTGGTCTAGCTGAGATATACAGTTGCGTGTCATCAGCATAGCAGTGAAAATTTATGTTATGGTTTCTGATTATGGTACTGAGGGGTAGCATATATAAAGCAAATAATATAGGTCCTAGAACAGATCCTTGTGGAACACCAAACTTTACTTTTGTGTGAGTGGACGATTGACCGTTTATATTTACAAATTGATAGCGGTCGCTTAAGTAAGATCTGAACCATGAAAGAGCTTTTCCTGTTACTCCTACAAGGTTTTCCATCTAGTAGGATAGAGTGGTCTATTGTGTCAAATGCTGCACTAAAATCCAGTAGGACCAGTAAGGATGAGTTACCTCTATCAGCAAATATTAAAAGATCGTTTACAATTTTCACCAGTGCTGTCTCGGTGATATGATGAGGCCTAAAGCCAGACTGGAATTTTTCATGTATGTTGTTCCTGTGCAGGTAGGAGCTTAACTGTTGTGGTACAGCTTTCTCTAAAATCTTTGATATAATTGGAAGATTTGAAATGGGTCTGTAGTTTTCTAGCTCATAGGGATCAAGATTAGGTTTCTTAATTAAAGGCTTAATTACTGCTAATTTAAGGGATTTTGGGACGTAACCTAGGCTAAGAGATGAGTTTATTATAGACAGAAGAGGCGTGGTTATTTCTGGCAGAACTTTCTTCAGTAAACTAGTCGGAACTGGATCTAGTATGCATGTAGACGATTTTGAGCATGAAATTAAATCTCTTTGTTGGAGTACAGAAAAAGATTCCAGCCTCTCTGCAGGAGTTATACTGTGCTCTAGATTAGCATTAGCATTAACACTTGAAGCTGTTACCTGCGCATTTTGTATTTTTAGCCTAATTGTTTCAATTTTATTATTGAAGAAATTCTTAAAGTCATTGCTACTGTATGTTAACGGTATCTGGGGTTCAGTCGCAGATTGACTCTTGGTTAATTTAGAGATTGTGTTAAATAATAATCTTGGATTATTTTTGTTATTATCTATCAGTGAGGACAGATAAGATGAACGTGCTACACTTAGAGCTTTTCTATAGTCTATGAGGCTATCCTTCCAGGCAGACTGGAATACTTCAAGTTTAGTCAGGCGCCATTTACGCTCTAGTTGTCTGACGGTCTGTTTTAGAGCTCGAGTGTGATCATTATACCATGGAGCTAGTTTCTTCTGCCTAATTCTTTTACGTTTTAATGGAGCCACTTTATTTAAAGTACAGTGAAAAGTGTCCTCCAAGCATTGGGTAAGAATATCTAGATCAGTGGGTTCAGACAGAGAGCTAATAGTATTTGACAGATCTGGGAGGTTTTCGATAAAGCTACGAGGTGTAGAGGAAGTCATAGTGCGCTTAACACAGTATTGTGTGGATAAACCTATAGTATGACTAAAGCTAATTTCATATGAGATTAGATAATGATCTGAGACTGCTGTGGTCTGAGGGAGTATAGTTAGATTGTCAATATTCACTCCGAAGGTTAAAATTAAATCCAGAGTGTGGCTACAGTAATGAGTTGGTGCCAATATATTCTGAGTAGGAGTGTGCGATATATATCGTCCACGATAATATCTTAATTGATGTGTTAACGATGTGCAAGCTGACGTTATCGAGTATGCTAATCACTGAGGGAAAAACATTAATCAGAGCGCATTGACTCCACGCGTCTAGCTTTAGTATAGTTTGCTGCGCGTGCGCGTTGAGTGTGCCAATACATTGTACTAGCATAAGCTGAAGCTAACGCTAGTATAGCTGGCTAAAGCAGCGGCGAAAATGAGCGAGCACGCTGTCCCAGAGGAAGATGTTCAGACACCGTCAGCCTCTCAGTCCACTACCCTGGATTTAATTCCCAGACGAGGATCATCTTCACTCGCGTGGAGGTGGTTTGGATTCGAAAAGGCGCACATTACTCAAACAACGGCAATATGTAAACTCTGTAAAAAAGCGGTTGCCATGAAAGATAGCTCGACAACTAACCTGTTCCATCATCTCCGTGCAAACCATCGCAGAGAGTATGAGGAGTATGAAAAGTTTCGGGAGCCCGCTGCCCAAGACAAACCTAAACCACCTAAGGTACCCAAAACACAAACTCAGCAAACTTTAGCGGAGTCACTCAATAGAAAAGTGCCCTACGACGAAAAAGGCAGCAGATGGCAAGTGATAACAAATGCAGTCACAAATTATATCGCTAAAGACATGATGCCTGTTCAAGTTGTTGAGAGAGATGGCTTCAAACAAGTGTTACACACTCTAGGCCCAAGGTATAAACTGCCTGATCGAAAATATTTCAGTCACACTGCTCTGCCTAAGCTGTATGAATCATGTCGCCAAACTCTGGAGCATAAGCTAAAAGACGTTGCACATTTTGCCACCACGGCAGATTTATGGTCAAGTAGAACGTCAGAGCCATACCTCTCTATGACCGCGCATTGCACTGGAGGAAACGTAGTAACTTGTAACCGTGTTGCCCTGAAGCCAGACGCTGTGGACAGGCTGGTGTTTTTGTCACACAACTTAAAGTAAATCCTAAGAAGTCCAATTCATGTCACAACTGATGCTGAAAAGACCATTTCCTTTTTGTCTGCAAACTGTGGACTTTGTTTACAAGTGTGTTATTGGTTTACAAATGTAAGAAAATGTTACACAGTTGTTTATTTTTTTATGAATGTGCAATACATATTGTTTATAGTTGTTATATGTATGCTGCAGAAATCAACAAACAGCAAACACATTGCTAAGTTTATTAAAATTTAAAAGCTATATTTGTTATTTACATTTGACACATTTGTGTGTGTTTTAAAATGCTCTTGTTGATTTGTTGTTTATCTTTGTGTACATTTTTCAAAGAAAATCAGTTATGCCACATGCCTTGCACATATTTGCACTGATATGTACACTGTTAATTTAAATGTTTTTTGTTATTTGTTTCTGGTAAATAAATTGCCTTTAATTGTTTACATTAATATGTGTAAGCAATTATTTTAATATCATTTTAGTTCAAGCTAGTACAATATAAGACTTTTACAAAAACATAAATAAATAATAACATAAATGATGCAAAATATCGTTTAATATCGGTATCGGCAAAATTACAGAAAATATCGATATCGAGTTTTTTTCCAATATCGCACACCCCTAATTCTGAGTGATACTGAATGAGTCAAGGATGGATAAAAATGCCTTACTAAGTGGATCCTGTGGTTTGTCAAGGTGAATATTAAAGTCTCCAACGATTATTGCCTTATTTAAGACTGTTATTAAACTTGAAAAAAGTCAGCAAACTCCTGTAAGAATCCGGAGTAGGGCCCTGGTGGCCTGTAGATTGTAATCAGTGAAAACAAGTGTTTTTTCGTTCTTTGATCACATATATTAAGAAACAGAATTTCGAAAGAAGAGTATGTGCAGCCTGCTTTCTGGTTTATTCCTAAAGAATTGGAGAAGATGGTTGCTACACCTCCACCCCGCCCGTTTAAACGAGGACGGTGTACATAACTGTAGCCTGTCGGGGTGGCATCATTTAAAGCTAGATACTCTTCAGGTCTAATCCACGTTTCTGTGAGACACAGAGCATCAAAACTATGATCCGTAATGAGATCATTAATAAGGACAGCCTTAGATGTAAGTGATCTGATATTGAGCAGACCTAGTTTCAGACTCAGTGTGCGATCATTGTGAACTGGTTGAACTGGTCTGATGTTAATTAGGTTAGTAAGACTAACTGTTTGCAGTTGTCTAAAATTTTGTTTGACTCGGGGAACAGACACAGTCTCGATTCTATGGATCCTATGTGGCGTCTCTAGGCAGCGAGCAGACACTTGGTTTAGCCTGTTTGTCTGCCGCCTGGTCTTGGCCCTGGTTTGTCAGCGGTTAACTCTCCCACTCTGATTAAGACTTCGTGCTATATTACACGAAATGAGAGCAGCACCTTCCCGCGAGGGGTGGATACCGTCCCGACTCAAGAGACCAGGCTTACCCTCAAACGTAGACCAATTGTCTATAAAGCCCACATTGTTTTCTGAGCACCACTTGGACAACCAGCAGTTCAGCTACCATAATCTGCTGTAGATTTCGGCGCCACGCCGAACTGGCAGAGGGCCAGAGCATGTTACGGCATCAGACATCGTCTGGGCTAATTGACACACCTCTTTAATATTAGCCTTAGTAATCTCTGACTGCCGCAGACGGACGTCATTAGTCCCTACGTGAATAACTATCCTCGAATATCTATGACTAGCTAGAATCCTAAGATTACCTCTAATGTCCGGCGCCCTGGCTCCCGGTATACAGCTAACTGCTACTGGCGCCCCTAAAGGAGAAGCTATTTTCACGTGTCGTAGAATAGAATCTCCTATAACCAGAGCTCTTTCAACAGGCTTCTCGGCGGGTGTTTCACCGAGGAGGGAAAACCTGTTTGACACGTGAACCGGGGAGGAGCGGTGCTCAAGTGGGCCAGCTTTAGCGTTCGCTTTAGCCTTAGCTTCGGCGTTAGCGTTAGCTTTGCCTCTATGCCGCCGAGACGCCACCCATTCGCCCCGCTGTGAGGGCTCTGCTGCCGGAGTCGAGGACGCGCTAACCCTCCCTGAGGCATCCGGAGCCTCTAGCTGAGAGTCTAAGCTCCGCTCACTATTCCTGCTCTTTTCTAGGTTCCGGATGCACACCTCTAACTCTATAATCCTAACCGTCAGACAAGAGACTAACTTACACTTCTCACAGATAAAGCTAGAACCGCTGCTGTCACTAGAGACGGAGGGAGAAACATAGCTAAGCATGTTGCACTTAGAGCAAAACAACAGGTCACTGGCTGTCATACTGATACTTACGGTTTGTCTAGAAACGTAAGAAGGTAACGCAGGTATTCCTCTTGTCGGCACGTTGCTGAACGGACCTGTAGCAAACAAACCTGTGAGAATAGTCTACTATAGCAAACTAGAAGGGACTAGTACAACGCCAAAAACCCGATAACTGTAGCAGATACAACAAGGAAGCAGCCTTACACTGAGACCTTGTGGGGTTAGCCTCTGACTGTGGTGTTAATGCATTTATAGGACAGAGGCTTCTCCGTGTCTATAATTGGTTAGAAGTAACTTATACTACACCAGGGGTGCACAACATACGGCCCGGTAAAACTGTTAATCCGGCCCGCGAAAGGAAGTGCTGATGCATTTTTAATATAAATAATGCTGCCATTTTAATTTCATTGGGAATTTGATGACATTGCGGAACACTGCCATCCGCCGAAGCGCGCGATTCGAATCATCTAACGACGATCAGCAGGACTGGGTCGTCTTTCTTTACCAATGGCAAGTTGTAAGAAAGAGGGCATTTTCTTCCAAGGGATAACAAAGCTTTTAGGCCAGGTTATGGATGAAGATGAGGTTGAAGAACTTGAGCTTAGAGGAGATGAGCTGCTTATGACTGGACAAACTGGGGTGCTGCACTGTGGTACTAAGTATACAAACAAAAACAATCAATCAAAATAAAGAGTTTCTTCCTATAATGAGATAATGATAGAAAATATGTACATTAAAAAAACTGTTCATTAAATGACATTTACATTCACTTCATGTACTATAATATACAGTGAAGTTGTTTTCAACCTATAAGCTCTACCTTGTTTCCAAACTGCGAGCAGCTTGCAGCACTGTATTGGCCATACAAACTCCAAAATGTCCTCCTCTCTCACAAAAGCCAAATTGTCTGTACTTTCTAGTCCTTGGCCTGTCAACTTTTCAACCATTTGGCAGAGGGTTTCTTCTGGAAGATTAGGAAGGACTGAGACGATAACCTCCTTAATCAGTCGGGTCAATTCTGACATGTCTGTAAGGAGAGATGGGAGTGATGCAAGACAATTACAGGTAAACCACATAAGGTATAGCCAGACAGAGCATAGTAATCCAACAGACTGCACTGATTTACACAAATGTATGGTTCCTGTTAAGCAATAACATAATGAACACCTTGATCAATAAGACAATTTGTCTGATGCGGTTCCACAATAAAATTTACATTGGAATAGTTGTGAATCAATATCAACTCTATTGTTTCAACCACTAGACCCTGGTCATTTTGACTAAGGGCAACAAACATGTTCTTCTTATACTTCCCTTCACAAACACCTCATATATAGCTAAAGTGTTCCCAGGCTGGAACTGATCACCTACACAATGCTTAATTTTGTCAGTGTAGTCATTCGGGTAAAAGTTTGTCCCTCGTTCTGCAACAACTTCAGATGGAAAGAAATTACCAGCACTTATGTAAGCTTGCAGAGGCTGATGCCGCTCAGACAAAGTGGCACACAAGCTCTTGAAATTGTGTAGTTTTCTGGTACATTGTTTAAAGTATGTGCGCTTACTCTCAAACCTTAATGTCCATAGGCGAGTGAGAGGCCCAAAGCGAGTGATTATTTCTGGATTATGGCAAAGGTAGTGCTTTGGCTTCAGTGGATGTTTAGAGAAAGCTTTTGAACGAGAATCTATGTATTCATATATCAAAACTGACAAATAAGCAATCTGTCCCATTGAGATGGCAGGGGCACAAATCATTTCTACAATTTGTCTCTGCCACTAAATGGCTGATGTATAAGGCAACATCAGAGGACACTACACCTTTAAAGACATCATGGCCTAAGCAAGGTGGCTATCCATTACAAACATGAAAATGTGAGAGATCATTGAAAACTGAATCAAACTTCACACCACATTCAGAATTCATACCAGACAACCTTACATTTTCCACATTCTGCTTATAAGATTCAACTGTTCTAGGTGAGCCCTTCGAATATGGTGTAGCTTGAAATGTATAATGATCTATGTCACAATACCTGCAAAAGTGATGGGGGGATTGTCTGTCATATTAGTCCCATCCCAAATATCCTGAAAAACGTCTTTTATCTGCTTTTGGGAATGAGTTTTCTCATGCTGCTCTCTAACTGACACATAGTTAAAGAGTGACTCCAATGTATCTTTGACTAGAATATACTGAACATAACATTCCTTACCCAAATCATTTTTTCCAAGGTATACTGGCTTCGGCTCAACATACCTGAAACTCTCCTTGAATATGGTCTTCCTCATCTGGTCTGTCTTTAGCACTGTGTTGCACTGACTGAGCAGATCTTCTGATTTAAGAACATCAATGATTTTATTAATCTCACATTCCAAAATTCCAACTTCACTCAACTTTTCAGTTAACTTATGAAGATTTGATTGGCTTACATCATGAATATTCTGATACTCTTCAATAATTGTCTGAATGACTGAAGCTGGAAGTAACAATTTAGCTTGCAATTTGAGATAGAATAAAGCTAGATTGTTTAAAAACAGAGATTCATCTGCCTTATCTAGCATAATATTTGGCAGCTCTTCAGCAAAAAAGTCAGTATAAGTACTAACAGCCTCTAATTGTTCATTGTCAGCTTAAGATGAAATAGGTTTACAAGGGTTTGAAACTTGCCTCTCTATTACAGCTTCAATCAGACTGTTCACTGTGCTTTTCTTGTGGTTTCTTGACAAATGTGAGGTAAATGTTGATACCACAGAGAATGTTTTGTTACGCTGACTGAAAGGACAGGATACTACTTTGCCTGCTTTAATGTGACATTTTAAATGTGAAAACCACGACTACAGTCTGGAACACAACACTGAAAATTTGCGTTTGGAACAAGGCTATGAATTTTCATGTGCGGAGTGAAAGCCACTACGGCATCAAATGACTGAGAACAAAATTGACACTGAAGCATTGTCACAGAATTTAGCTGGTAAAACAGAACATTTTCATATAGAACTAACGTTAATCCACACAATGCGCTCAATATTTTAAAAAACCCTCTTCGCCCTCTTTATCTAACTTCAAAATACAATTAGTAATAGACGGCTACTAAAAAATAAATAAACATAAAAAACTGTGGAGAAATGTTTTTAAGTTCCTGGTTTAAATTACTGGTTCTGACATTAAATACATGTAGATACAGAGTAAATGTTCATTTGAAACTGGCAAAGCAGTGAGCTGGCTAGCGGTTAATAAATGCAGTGGAAAAATGGGGCGCTTTTCCAAAAATGCCAGATCGTAGTTCCAAAACACTTTTTACAGACAAAAATACTTACAAAAAACACAGACAAAAACACAGACTAACACCTTAAATTACATATTCGGTCTATTGACTTATTCTTAATGTAAGAGAGTAAAGCAAGGAATAGGCTAGCCACAGAATATAGCCCCAAAATACACAGCGGCTAAATAAACGCAGATAATGGCATTGAATCTGCAATAGCTCACACGACTGCACATTATCTTCAGTACTTCAAGCATGTTCTTTCATGTTCCTTAATTTCTGTATTTTCCTGCTATTCTGCATTTATTTTTCTTTAAATGTGTCGTCTGAGCACTGCAGACAGTACTAAGTGGACTAGCTGAAACATCACCGCTGGCTATATACATATACACACACATACATATATGTGTGTGTGTGTGTGTGTGTGTGAGAGAGAGAAACCAAAATGCCTTAAACTCGAATCAACACCTCTACTTCTTTAAAATCTATAAAATTACATTTATTTCATTATTTTTTATATTTTAAAAAATTATACATCTTTAAATTATATCTAACTTTGATAAGCAATTACAGTGTGAAACAGATGTTAAGATTGCATTTCCAGCAGTCCATTAAAAAGCAGTAATATACTGTAAGTTCATTTGAACATTTGGAATGTCCCACAATGCATTGCTTAAAACAGTAAAATACTGTAAAACAGAATTACAGTACCTTACTGTTGAAAATGCACTGTAAATTTACAACAATTGTTTTACGGTGTGCCACGTTCAAGATTTCACTTTCTATTGCTTCTAATCAATGTTTCCCTTAATCCTAGACATTTTTAAAGTGTTCCCATGTCAGAAAATATTGTTTTTGTCACAAAACAAGTTTTGTTACAACATTGAGCTTATTGGCAGTTCTAAAGCCTGTGGGCGCTTAAAAACTCCCAAACGCTTTTTCAGCGCCTAAATGCAATGAAAATGACACTGTTCATGTTGTACTGCCACGTTCAAGATTTCATTTTCTATTGATTATAAACAATTTGTCCCTTAATTATTTACATATTTCAAGTGTTCCCATCTCAGAAAATATTGTTTTCCTCCCAAAACAAGTTTCATTACAAAGTTGAGCTTTTTGGCAGTTCTAAAGCCTGTAGGCGCTTCTAAAGCTCCCAAACGCTTTTTCAGCGCCTAAATGCAATGAAAATGACACTGTTCATTTTGTACTGCCACGTTCAAGATTTCACTTCCTATTGCTTAGAAACAATGTTTTCCTTCATTCTAGACATATTTAAAGTGTTCCCATGTCAGAAAATATTGTTTTTCTCCCAAAACAAGTTTTATTGCAATGTTTAGCTTTTGGCAGTTCTAAAGCCTGTAGGCGCTTCTAAAGCTCCCAAACCCCTTTTCAGCGCCTAAATGCAATGAAAATGACACTGTTCATTTTGTACTGCCACGTTCAAGATTTCACTTCCTATTGCTTAGAAACAATGTTTTCCTTCATTCTAGACATATTTAAAGTGTTCCCATGTCAGAAAATATTGTTTTCCTCCCAAAACAAGTTTCATTACAAAGTTGAGCTTTTTGGCAGTTCTAAAGCCTGTAGGCGCTTCTAAAGCTCCCAAACGCTTTTTCAGCGCCTAAATGCAATGAAAATGAGATTTTCATTTTGTACTGCCACCTTCAAGATTTCACTACTTATTGCTTCTAAACAATGTTTCCATTCATTATTTACATATTTAAAGTATTCCCATGTCAGAAAATATTTTTTTTGTCACAAAACAAGTTTCATTACAACGTTGAGCTTGTTGGCAGTTCTATAGCCTGTAGGCGCTTCTAAAGCTATATCATACACCATGTGTTTCAGCGCCTAAATGATCCCTGATTTATGACCCTTGATTTATGACCCCTCTGTGGCAGGGTTGTTTGATTGACACTTCAGTTTGATTGACAAACAATGTTTTTCCTTGACAGGTAGACATGTCTTGCAAGGCACCCATGTCAGAAAATATGACCCCCCTATGTCACAAAACAAGTTTTCAACCAATCAAACACAAAGGATTTCAATAGACTATATCCTGGGTGTGTCTTGAGAAAACTGGGGTATATAGATGGCGTTGCGGTACAGGCATTTCACCCACTGAATCATCTCAATCGGGATGAACATGGCCGTCGTTTTTGGTAAGTGTGTGTTTTACAGACTTAAAGTGTTTTTTACCGAATTTAACATTTTCTGTTGTAGACGTTTTAAATAGCGTTTCAATTGTCTTGTTTAACAGGTTTTTCCTCTATCTAGGTACATCCGAGCTTGAAACTATTCTTGCTATTAGGAGCATTGAAGGATTGTCACAACTTGGTAAATTCTTTCATGTTTTACTATGTTTATTATTGTTATTTATTTAAATTATGTAGTTGTTAATGTTAATCAAAGTAATCCCTTAACCGTGTTGTTACAGGAGTTGCAAATACATCGGATTACGAAAATCCACTTGGTGAGTAAAATCCATGTGTTGTGTGACACTAATTCGTATGTTTTTCTGTAGTAGGATTGACCCGTCTAGTTGAAACAACGGGTCTCTTAACACCTCCAGGGTTTGAGGCCATCCCCACGACACCTTTGGTCTGTGATACACATAAAGTGTTAGTCCATAACGACGTATCTGCGCCGTCTGCATTCAACCCATGCTTAACAAGCAGCCCCGGGTGTACATACAATTGTGAAAACGAAGCCTTTGGAGAAGTAGGCCCTGTTTCACACGAAGGACTCCATACATTTGGGGGTAACCGTGAATCATCAGGTATGTGTCTATTTGCTATATTGTACTGATGCTGCGATAGTTGTGTGCATGTGTGTGTGTGTGTGTGTGTGTGTGTGTGTGTGTGTGTAATGTTTTTCTTGACTCTTTACAGATTTACACAACAACGACCATACTGTGAACACCGTACAGGGGTACACCGATCTGGACACTGCTGGATGGACCGACGAGTTGTTGCATGCATGGAATGAAAACAGTTTTGCAGAAAAGGTGCCTGAAACAGTGGATGCCGGAGCTGTGCTGGATGTTGGACTGGGTGTATTACTGGGAGATCTGAGAGACATTGATGGGGAAAACTTGCGAGCAAATCAGGAACATGAAAAACAAGTAAGCGGTCCTTACCCTTCTGGCGAAAATGAGGATCTTAGACTTTTGTTGAGACAAGAGGTTGTTAAAAACACCATTGAGAAACGTAGACAAGCGGCTCTTCAACGTAGGTCTAAAAACACTATAAAGAAATTAACCGAACAAATTCAAAAACAGAATCAACAGCATCAGAAATTTGTGCATGAATGTCGTAAACAGCATTATCATATATTTAACCGTATTCAAGCGCTAGAAACCGAGTGTAAAGAACTGAATCAGCATTTGATTTCTTTCACAAATGTGTTATATAGCCTCAACAAAGTGTTGGAGTTGAAACTTTCGGATGTTGCTGATTCTTCAACAACATAGTGTTGTTAGGTTTGATATATTTTATTTACCAACTCATTCAATAAACCATCTCATTCATTAGTATATATATATATAATAAACCATAATAGTTTATATATATATATATATATATATATATATATATATATATATATATATATATATATATATATATATATATATTTAATAGAAAACAAACAACAAAATGGGGTCTAAAAGGTGTCGGGAGTCAGACAACAATCCGTGTGTTAGCGAAACAAATGATGATACATGGCATCAGATGTCTTTAGAGAGACGAATCCCTAGTTTACAGGGACTGTATATGTCTACTATAGCACCAAGTAATGGTTTACAAGACACATTCTCGCCACACACAAATGTTGATAGACAACTTACTGCTAATGTTCTACAAAACACATTGAATGGATATTTGTCACGTAGAAATGCCACAACACAGAATCCGTCAACAAAACGCCGCAGATGTGATATAGCACATACGCAACATAACGCAACACACATAAACACAGAGCAGACAGGAGCTGGTGTACAGTCACATAGATCACTCGAGCCAACAACTCCTAACTATGGTTTGTCTGATAGTGACATAGCGGAATTGGTGAGGTATGGCGGCTTTGTAGATGGTTATACCGTAGTGCCGAGAAGTAGGTTTAACAGCATTGTGCTACACAGGACATTGAATTTTCGCGAGGCACCGACCGCAGACATGGCCTCATATGCAACCTATGTGCATGATGTATTGTCAGACATTGTTTCATTCTCTCGGGTGTTGGCTGGTGATGGTAGCGTTATTGATGTTACACTAAGAGGCGATAGTTTAACATCCGATGTAAATGTTATCTTGTCTTCAAGAGATGGTTACAGCATTGACAGATTTTCAGATGCTATTGAAAGGGTTATGCAGAGCAACAAAGGTGTTAAAACAGACAATAATTTGATATTGACAGTCACCATAGCTATGAGTAAAAATGGCGGTGTTCGGCGTAAGCTGCGTGACCTAGCACATGATCAGGTCATCAATAAGAACAGGTTAAATCTTTTTTGCCCAACAAACATCTCAAACAACCTGTGTTTTGCTATCTGCCTCGCTCATTTTCTGAACCCGCATGTGCCTCATAATGTGTTAGAAGCTATAGCTGATCACATACAGACGAGCGCTGGCTACACGCGTGATCACAGAGTCGGTTTTAATGATGTTGCCCAATTCGAAAACAAGTTTGGTATTAAAATAGTAGTATTCCACAAGAGTAGTTCCGGAAGTTTAGAAAAGTATCAAACAAATGACAAACCACATGCCAAGACAGTGTTTTTGTACCTCCATGATGGTCATTATTACATGGTAAAAAACTTGAAAGCGTTCATGGGTGTGCCGTATGTTTGCATGTTTTGCTATAAGGGGTATACATCGGCAATGGATCATAGCTGTAAATATTGTTGCAATGTGTGTCAAGACGCTTTGTGTCACACTAAACCCCGGCGTGTCAAATATTGCAACGACTGCTTACGCTACTGCAAATCTGACTACTGTTATGAACAGCATAAAAAAAAGAAACAACAGCCGACTACAGGAGTGATGGCTTCCTCATGCGACCTGACCAAGTATTGTAAAAAATGCGGACGTCGTTATCATGTTAGTTTAACAAAGCCAAAACCCCACAGATGCCTGTCAGGGCGTTGTGTTCATTGCGGTGCGGTGACGAATTAGTGTCGGATACCGTACATGAATGTTACATACAACCAATCAAATTAAAAGAACCCAGCACATCATACATATTTTTTGACTTTGAGACGCGAGTTGAAAACGGCAAGCATGAAGCAAATTTTGTCTGTGCAATTACGTATGACGGTAGAGAGTTCACAGCAGAAGGGTCGGACTGCGTCGCGCGACTTGTCAAAGAGTTTAGACGTCCCAAATATCAGGGGTACACATGGTTGGCTCACAATGCGGCTGGTTTTGACAATTTCTTGCTATTGGAATATTTTTCTAAAGTGGGGATTGCCATCAGAATCACAATGATGGGGTGTAGACTGATCTCAATGTACGACGAGGCGTACAAACAGCGCTACATTGACTCGTATTCATTTATCCCGATGCGTTTAGCCAAGACTGCGTCAGCGTTAAATTTAACATGTTCAGAGAAAGGACACTTTCCACACAAGTTTAACCTGAAACAAAATGAAAACTACGTAGGTCCGTACCCCACCAAGAGTTTTTATGGCTACGACACAATGAACGATAAAGACAGAAAGCAGTTTGACGAGTGGTACAACACTGTCTCTGGTGGTGTGTTTGACTTCAAAAAGGAGTTGTGTATGTTTATGGTAGGAACGATGTTGTTTTACTACGTGAGGCATGCATTAAGTATCGTGACGAGTTCATCCAGTGTACAAAATTGGACCCGTTTAATTATACAACTTTAGCATCGTGTTGCATGGCCGTGTACAAGACACATTTTCTTCCAAAAGACACACTAGCGCTGACACACAACAATGCGTACGTTAACCAACACAAAACTTTTTCAAATGTTTCTATTGAATGGCTTGAGTTTGTTAAAAGCACAAGAGATGTAGACGTTCACCACGCCCTAACCCATGGTGAGATGAAGTTTGGTGTGTACCATGTGGATGGTTACTACGAAAAGGATGGTGTACGAAAAGCCTTGGAGTTTAACGGATGTATGCATCATGGTCATGAATGTCGTTACAGTCACAACCATGTCCATCCAATGTCGAAGGTGTCGTACGGCGAATTACGAAAGCAGTTTAATACCAAGGTGGAGGTGCTTGTTCGTGCATATGGTCTGGATGTTGAAGTTATGTGGGAATGTCAGTGGGCTAATGCTAAGAGGTTTGATTTGGATGTTGTGACATTTATGTCTACGTACACACAGCCTGAAAGATTGAAACCGAGAGATGCACTTTTTGGGGGTAGAACCAACGCATACAAGCTGTACCACAAAGCTAGTGAGGGTGAGAAAATCAGATACTTGGACTTTACCAGTTTGTATCCATTCTGTCAGGCCAGGAAGAAATACCCAGTAGGTCATCCAAAAGTAATTTTCAAAAATTTCGGACCTCTTGAGGAATACTATGGACTTGTCAAGGCAACCGTGTATCCACCTAGAAAGCTCCTACACCCTGTTTTACCATACCGTTGTAATGGTAAATTAATGTTCCCACTCTGTCGTACATGCGCTGAGTCAGAGAATCAAGCCACACAGTGTGTTCATGATAATGAAGACAGATCCATCACGGGGACATGGGTTAGTATTGAATTGCTGAAGGCCGTTGAGAAGGGCTATGTGTTAGTCAAAATCCACGAGGTGTGGCATTTTCCAGACAGTTCAGAGACGTTATTCTGTGAGTACGTAAAGACATTTTTACAGTATAAACAGGAAGCAAGTGGTTACCCAGCACAGGCTGTTACAGAGGAGGAGAAGGCTGAATACATCAGGGATTATTTTGAAAAGGAAAAGATTCAGCTGAATCCTGACAAGATATGTCTTAACCCAGCACGCAGGTCTATTAACAAATTGTTGTTGAACAGCTTGTGGGGTCGTTTTTCAATGAGGGAAAACTTGCCCGTGTCTGAGTTGTTGACAGACCCTGAACAGTTTTCACAACATATCTTTGCCGATGGATACGACGTCAAACACTTTTCATTTGTCTCTGATACTACAGCATTGATCCAGTGGTGTTATTCCGACGGGGACCATTGCCCGACACGTGACATTAATGTCTTTCTCGGAGCCTTTACTACCGCACATGCGCGATTAGAATTGTATGATCTGATGGATAGACTGGGCGATAGACTGTTGTACAGCGACACTGACAGTGTTATTTTTGTTTCTCGCGATGGTGACTGGGAACCACCTCTGGGGCCCTACCTAGGAGATTTAACAGATGAGATTGGCGGTGACGATTACATTACAGAGTTCTGCTCGGGAGGTCCTAAGACATATGGTTATCGCACAGCTGCTGGTAAAACGTGTATGAAGGCTAAGGGTATTACACTAAATTCGGAAAATTCTAAAGTTGTTAGACTCGACACACTGATCGATCTTGTTGACCATTACTTGTTGAATCAAAACAGTAGTCGACACATTCTGGCTCGTGCAGACGGCATCGTACGAAATAAAAAGAACCTCACGCTGAAAAATAAGTCAGTGGTGAAGCGTTTTAAAGTTGTATACAACAAACGGGTCCTGTTGTCTGATTTTTCAACACTTCCTTATGGATACTAAACATTTCCAAGACTATCGCGGGGTGCGCGATATTGGTAGTTTTGATTTTAGATTACAACATCCTTTTTCTTGTGTAATAAGTGGACCGTCAAATTCTGGGAAAACATTTTTTGTAAAACATTTAATTGAACGTACTGATGAGATGGTTTCAAAGAAAATAGAAAACATAGTGTACATTTATGACTGTTGGCAACCGCTTTACGATGATATGTTAAAAATAAGAAACATTAATTTTGTTCAGGGGATCCCAACAACATTAAACGATGATGCACTTCTACCATCTAACAGAACTAATTTATTGATTATTGATGATGTAATGAAAGATGCTAGCAATAACACCGAGGTTGAGAAGGCGTTTACACAGTATGTACATCACCGAAACTTGAGTGTCATTTACCTAATACAGAATTTGTTTTTTCAAGGAAAGTCTAGCAGGACTATCAGTCTGAACACAAATTATCTGATATTATTTAAAAATCCTAGAGACAACAATCAGGTCGGAGTGTTAGGTAGACAAATGTACCCAGGTGACACAAAGTTTTTCATGGAGTGTTTTCAAAATGCGGTAAAAGAGCCATTTGGTTATCTCATGATCGATTACAAAGCAAAGACTCCTGAAGACTTTCGTCTCAGAACTGATCTGCTTTCAAACCGACCTGTTGTTTACATTAAAAAACACAGATAGGTCGATATGTCTGACAGACTATATAGAAACCTGTCGCTTCTTAAACTTCTATTTAAAGCCAAACCAGCACAGAGACGTGTTATTTTACAAACGGCATCTAATGAACTCGTCTTAACCCTGTGTGAGATAGCCTTTAACGTGCTTAATGGTACCATACCTCTCACAACAAAACAGTATCGGTCGCTAAAGAAGAAGAAGTCTGAAATAACATTTTTTGCAGATAAAAAGGTCACTGTATCACGAAAAAAGAAAGTTATTAACCAGAAAGGAGGTGGTATTCTTCTACCATTGCTGAGCGTTGCATTGCCTTTCATAACGAGTTTGATAACCAAATAACTGAAAAGTATGGAGTATGCCGAAAAAATGTTTTTGGTACCACAACACCAGTTGGATAAGCTGAGGAATGATCATTCACCTGGGTCTATCAGACAAGTGGTAGAAAATGACTTGGATGTGTCTATACGAAATATTTTAGGCAGGAACAATCTTGATGCCCATGAGAAAGCCAAGCTTTACGCCTCTGTTTTGCAGAGATATTTAACCATCGTCAAACAGGGTGAAATGGAAACCAATACTTTAACACTATCATTGCCGCCTGCAAGTAATGTTAATACGGTGACAAATGTTGAGCCTGATGGTGGATATGATGTAATCACTGATGTTCTTAGAAATGTACCCTC
Organism: Prochilodus magdalenae; assembly: GCA_024036415.1. Taxonomy (NCBI): domain Eukaryota; kingdom Metazoa; phylum Chordata; class Actinopteri; order Characiformes; family Prochilodontidae; genus Prochilodus; species Prochilodus magdalenae. The sequence goes on from JAMWET010003844.1 coordinate 32,435, forward strand.
ACGAAGCAAGAAGAATGTCGAGTATGTTTTAGATAAAATGTCTAAATCAAAAGATGTGTCTTCTTGGAATGAATTGGGAGAATTTGTTTTAAACGGCCGAACGGTCCCGGGTTCACATATTCTGGATTTGGTAAAAAGTATCACAGCACCACACCTGGTTAGTGACGCTCGTAGACCCCGGGGGTGGGGTGAGTTCCTAGAAGCTTTTGCTATTCTAAATATACCGATGTCTACCGTACCAAACAAACATGTTAGAGAAAAAATAAGTTTGTTAAAAAATAGAAACCCTGATGGCTGCGATACACAGCAAAAGGACATTGCACAAACACTGGTTAAGAGTGTTGAAACCCCAGTCTTTGTCTCCCCCATTATAGACAGAAGTAAATGGTTAAACTTCTAACATTGTTGTTTATGTGTTTTCTTATTTGTTTGTTTTTTTATCATACTATGTAAATATTGTTTGAAATTTATTCAAAAACTTTGTTGTTTTATATATTTGTAAATAAAAGACTATGTTGAAGTTGTTTGTTTGTTTTGTTTTTATTTATCAATCAACACATTGCACAGAAACACAAATTATACATTATACATCTGTCCTGTTTGAACATGTTGTACACACTTAAACAATCTATTCTTACAAATACACGGATACAGTTTTTTCACAAAAGTTGAAACCATATTGTCATTTTTTATTAAGTCAAAACTATATCTAGACATCACATCTTCGTAACTGGAACCATTTACCATACGGTGTAGAAAAAACACACAGTGTTGACCACATGTGGTTGATGTAAAATCTTGTACTTGTCTGGTCGAGTATCGCTGTGTTCTACACGATGTCTTAATGAAATCACTAATCATTTTTGGAAACCTGCCATAGTCTGGTCCGTTTCCAAAACTGTCGAAAAAACAACCGACACGATCCTCATTTATGTAGACAGCGAGCCAGTGTTCTCCGGGGAGGTCAGAGGTGTGTGTATTAATAATGACCATTGTTGGTAATTTCCTTATGATATTTGTTGGTAATTGGTCACATGCTAACACACCAAGAAAATGTGTGTTGACGGCCACTTTGTCCATGATATCAGTCAGCTCTAACGTGTTCATTAGTAAAAATCCACTAAAACTTGTCTTCGATTAGACACTTCAATGATACTGTCAAAAACGGCATACACAATCAAATTTATGGTGTGTGGAAGGGGTTGTTTGAAGCGCGCCTCCAGTCTTATGTTACCCGATTTGACCAAAGATACATGTTGACTGCATTCTTCGTCAGGTGTAAGATTAAACGCATACAGAGTATAGCCCTGTAGGAAATCTGACCTATCAATGGGCAAAGATTGGTTTTTCAGATGTCTTCCAGATGCAAGAGCCAGCTGATAAAATTCTCGTACGGCTGACCCTGAATGGAAGTCAGGTTGATGCGGTTTAGCTGGATATTGTTGTCCGTCTACATACACAGCTAGAAATTCCAAATCATAATGTTTGAATGCAAAAGGATTTTTATTGTATGCGCCTGTAAATGCATCATTGTCAACCATCGCTAATATCATAGATTTTGGTAGTGTCCCCAAGAACAAGTTTTCTTGGTTAGAAACACGTGTTCCAGCGGGTATTGAAAAGTTTTTTAGGCACACTCTATCGATTGGGTATTTAGCGGTTGCTGACAACAATGCCTGGGCATGTCCTAGCCTCACAGCTGGTGATACCGACACCTTTTTGACAAATAAAGATGCGGAGAGAATGTTTACTTTATAAGCCAACGCATCATTTCGCATTAGACAGAATTCATCCTTATTACGTATCATGCGAATTTTTATATCGACGCCATTCAGCATTAATTTCTCCTGAAAAAATATGTCACTATGAATTGGTGTCAACAGTTCTACCACATTACTAGCGTTTGTAAACGAGGCCCTCTTGGTCAAACCGTTGTTGTTTCTAGCGGGGTTTGTTTCATCCATATGACCCGCAGTGTCCAGATAAAAGAGTCCTGCGGAGAAAACAGTTTCCAGGGTGTCCCGACCATAGTTGGCGAGACATTCTATGATGCTGCGGTAAGGGTACGTGCTTGAACTCTGTGATATCAACCTGTCACCGATGGATACGTCGACCTGTGAAAATATTGTAGCTCCAGGGTAGTTTATCAGACCCACAGCGGCGCCATCGTCTATGTCGCTGCCGTCAGGTTTCGTGATTTTAAGGCGGAGGTACAAGAGTGTGTTATTCAGGTCTGTATAATCTTCGCCATGTCCGGCTATGAAAAATTCCAAAGGACCGGTGTCTGATATTGCCGAAAGCGGTGGAATTTCAACATAGGTGTTCTTCTCGATAGCTGTTTGTGTTAAAGGTACTGTAAACAAGTCCAATTCTGATTTAATACATTCTTCAGACATACGATGAAGTAGCGCCATGATCAGAAAATGGTGTTTATAGCCTTTCTACTGGATGGTCGTGTGGTTTGTTTCTCCTTTCTCTTCCCTTTTGAAACTACGTGTTTTTTAGTCTCTCGCTTGGTTTTCTTTGCGGGTCGACCACGCCTCTTACCAGGTGGTCGTTTCACAGATTTTCGAGCCATCACCATCATACCCGAACCGTCCTGGTTGCTGCGCATCACACGTGTCACCCCATGGCTGACTATGTCGCGTACAATATTTTTAGCAGCGGTTTTTAAATGCGGTTTGGCTATACTGTAACCCCTCCTGAACAATGGTATAGCCATTCTAAATAAATTTCTAAAAATCCCACCAAATCCAGCTCCATACATTGCAGGGCTACCCGCATAGCCAGGCATAACACCACCTGCTTGATTTTGGTAGTAAGAGACATAGCGTTCAGGGTCCATGGCGTGCATGTTGAAAGATTCCATTTAAAACCTGATAGGGTGTTTTACTGGTCTAAAATGTAATTTTGCAACCACCTTCCCATAGGAAAAATTTACGTGCTGGTTCTGGTCTGTTTTCACTTCTATAGCTATATCTGTAATGTGTGTCTTGGTTGTCGACACGTAGTGTGGCTTGTTGTATCTAACAGTGACAACATCGTTGTTGTTCCCTGATATATGTACACACCGCAACAGTGGCACAAAACTATCACCAACTGTTTGGTAATCGATGATGTCGGTGTAAACATAGAATGTGTAGAAAGCCCCATAGATGTCAGCCACGTGCGGCGCATACTGTTTCTGAAAGGTTTCCTGGTCGCTTGTTTTAACCACAGCAGACTCCAACATCACACCGGGTTTTAGACCTAGAATGATGGCTAGTTTTCCATCAAATATTAACCCCACACCAGGTCTCGTCTTAATATAAACTTTGTGTCTTATTTGGTCATAGCCAAGAACTATAGAATGTGTTGTTAGATGAAAATTTATTTCACCAATCAACATGGATATGTTGTTATAATACCCTGAGGGCAACGTTATTTGCGTTGTTTTCCCCAATTTTTTATCATCTACTATAAATGTTGCATCAGCATCATCAAACGTTTTCCATGTTCTTGGGTATTGAAACTCCACCAACCCCACTTCCCAATCACCTTTCAAATCGATCGGTTTTGCTAACTTTGTTCTGTAATTAGAAATTTGATTATCTGGGTATACAGACATGGACGCATTGCATGGTAAAGTAATACAGAAGCCGCTGTCACCCATGTTTGCCATATGCGGGAAATGAGAGCTTTTCACAAGTGTTAGACCTTTTAAGGTTTCTGAATGTCCACTACATCGTTTTCAGGAACCCAGCTGTTGAATTTGGAAGGCCAGCCCAGCCATTTCACTAAGGCCAACCATTGTTTTTTTACCCTGTTTTTTTGTATCTAGAATCTTTTCAACTTTAAATGTTTTCTCTCTAGGGACATTTATTTTTTGTAGTTCTTGTTCATAGAAACTACCTTGTATTACGTCGCCATCATAATCTTTCAACCTGTAAACAGGTGGTTGGCGATGGATGCATTCCGATATGGTGAAAAACTCGTGTGTATAGTTTTCCTCATAACCCTTTGTAAATGGACCCCTGACTTTAGAAATTCGCACGACATCACCAATTTTATACTTGAATATAGTATTATTGTCTAGTTTGTTTCTCACGCCATACAGTGTTTTAAACACAGCGCCTTCATTTTCTTTGGTTACATCGACGGGCTTCATTTTTATACTCCTATGATGACTGTTGTTGTAGCCATGTGTTATGTCTTGTAAAACATTGGTGTACCTTTTGGAATTTATAGCTGTTAGATATCTCCACATGCGTGTTTTTAGAGTTCTGTTAAACCTCTCTATGACGCTGGCCTTTATTTCACTACCTGTAGCAAAATGCCTGATTTTGCTTTTTGACATCAGTTTTTGAAAGTCTTTATTGAAAAACTCTTTACCTCTGTCAGTCTGCAATTTTTTAGGTACTCTACCTTCGGTTAATATGGACGCAAACGCTTTAGTAACTTCCAAACCTGACTTGTTTTTTAACAATCGGGTCCATGCATATTTGCTAAACACGTCAATACATGTCAACATATATTTATAACCATCGTTTTCATTAGAATATGCTGTCATATCAACAAGATCGGCTTGGAATTGTGTGTCAATGCCGTATACTACGACCCTGTTTCTTTTGTAATTATGGCGTATTGGTTTGTGAAGCGTGTACGCATCCTCACCAGCTAGCCATTCTGAAACCTCTTGATCAGACAGACGCACACCTGTATCTTGTAAAACAGCCTCTTTCAACCGACTTTTACCACCCAAAGAACCTGGATTAGACGGTGTATAATACACATTCTTCAGAAGCTCGGACATGGTGATAGATGTCATCACAAACAACAATGATTCAAATTTAGTTTGTTTCACAGTTTTTATTCACAACTCACAAAGCATCGATGTAATCTAGAAATTTCACACACACATCTACATTTCTCTCAACCAAATATTCAACTAAAGTTTCAATCACTTTACAAACATTAATCGACTTGTTTGTTGAAAGTTTTATCACACAAACGTCTAATATGTATGTACACAGACAAAGCACATGACTAATTTTTATCGTACTGCTACTTTTAGGCATAAGAGACAGAATTTTACTAACAGTCACATAGGTTGGTTCGTTAGAATCTACACACAAGTGTGTTAAGTGGATCCATTCATCTGACACCGTTTTGACAATATCTATTTGATTCTTGAAATTTTGTAAACGTTTAGCATCAACATCCTGCACATTATTAAAGAGTCTAAAATCTACCACATTATCTTCAATATATTTACACATCAAATTTGTCAGTTCGTAGCTCACCCGGTGTTTCAGTATGTGTTCTGACAAATCCAGACATCCACAAACATTACCCATTTTGTCTTAAACAGCACTGCAAGTCTCTGAACTGGTTTTCCAACAATCAACAGCGTCGCCGACAAATTGACCGGATATGTGATCAACCAGGCTTTCTCTGATTTCCTGCAACTTTTCCACAATGTACGGCTCACTCCGCAGTTCGCACACAACTGTTTCAGCACACCCTTGAATTTTTAGAAGTGGTAGCTGTATTCCTTCATTTTGTACTGCCACGTTCAAGATTTCACTTCCTATTGCTTAGAAACAATGCTTTCCTTCATTCTAGACACATTTGCAAGGTACCCAAGTCAGAAAATATTGTTTCTGTCACAAAACAACTTTCACTATAACGTTGAGCTTCTTGGCAGTACTAAAGCCTGTAGGCGCTTCTAAAGCTCCCAAACGCTTTTTCAGCGCCTAAATGCAATGAAAATGACACTGTTCATTTTGTACTGCCACGTTCAAGATTTCACTTCCTATTGCTTAGAAACAATGTTTTCCTTCATTCTAGATATATTTGCAAGGTACCCATGTCAGAAAATATTGTTTTCCTCCCAAAACAAGTTTCATTTCAACGTTGAGCTTTTTGGCAGTTCTAAAGCCTGTTGGTGCTTCTAAAGCGCCCCAAACGCTTTTTTAGCGCCTAAATGCACTGAAAATGACACTGTTCATTTTGTTCTGCCATGTTCAAGATTTCACTTCCTATTGCTTGGAAACAATGTTTTCCTTCATTCTAGACATATTTAAAGTGTTCCCATGTCAGAAAAAAGTGTTTTCCTCCCAAAAC
>JAMWET010003845.1:0-72500 GCA_024036415.1 Prochilodus magdalenae
GATAATTCACACCAAATATGTGTAGTAATAGAAGCAGTATAAATATGAATCGTGACAAAATCTGGATTCACACCAAAAAATATGACCTTACAGACCGTACACTAAACAAATTGTGAAATAAAAACTGAATGCCAATGATGTGGATGGTGGCCAACAGCGTAATATTGTTAGTGGAATTAAGAAGCACAAATCACAGATACAAAAGTTTTAAAGCTGAGGAGATGGATCATTTTAAGGGAAAAATATTTTGTCTTCAAAATGGCCATTGGCGTCAACAAATCCCAAAAAAGTGGGACCAAGTAGCAATAAGTGGATGGAAAAAGGCAATTGAGATATAACGAACAGCTGGAAGACAATTTAGGTCAATGACAACATGATGCTATAAAAAAGAGGCTGTCTCAGAGTGGCCGTTGTCTCTACTGAAGACAAGATGGTAAGAGGTATCACAATTCAACCAGTGTTGCGCGGAAAGATAGTGCAGACATACCAGAATGGTGTTACCAGGCGTAAAAATAGCATAAGCACTTAAAGTTTCATTCATCAAACCGTGACATAAACATCATCAAAAAGATTCAGAGAATCTGGAACAATCGCTGTGCGTAAGACTCAAGCCGTAAAACTTACTGAGGCTCGTGATCTATGGGCCCTAAACGTCATGCACCTCAAACAGGAATGCCACTGTCAAGGAAGTAACAGAATGGGCGCAGGAAATACTTCCAGACAAGCATTGTCAGTAAAACACAAATCACCGTCCATCGCCACCGGCCAGCTGAAACCACAGTGCAAAAAGGAAGCCATTTCTAAGCAAGCTCCACAAGCTCAGACGTTTTTGGCATGGGCCAAGGGGTCTTTAAAAGGGAGTGTGGCCAAATGGAAGACTGTTCTGTGGTCAGATGAGTCACAGTTTGAAGTTCTTTATGGAACACTGGGACGCCATGTCATCCAGACCAGAGAGGACAAGGATAACCCAAGTTGTTATCAACGCTCCGTTCAGAAGCCTGCATCACCGATGGTATGGGGTTGCATGAGTGCTTGTGGCATCATGGCTACGTAGGAGAAGGATCCGGGTACTGAAATGGCCAGCCTGCAGTCCAGATCTTTCACCTATAGAGAACATTTGGCGCATCATAAAGAGGAAGGTGCGACAAAGAAGGCCCAAGACGATTGAACAGTTAGAGGCCTGTATTAGATATGAATGGGAGAGCATTCCTATTTCTAAACTTGAGAACACTTGAGGACACTGGTCTCCTCTGTCCCCAGACGTCTGTTGAGTGTTGTAAGAAGAAGGGGGAATGCCACACAGTGGTAAAAATGGCCTTGTCCCAACTTTTTTGGAATCTGGTTTGTACAAGTTTCACTTTTTGAATGGAATTACTGAAATAAATCAACTTTTTCATGATATTCTAATTTTATGACCAGAACCTGTACACACAAAGGGCAGGTCCCCAAACACTAATCCACAGCCATACTGACCCGCACTCGTCTATCTGTCGTTTATTCATCCCTCGTTCATCCCATAGAGTCCCAATCATTTTTAACTCAAACCAAACCCGGCTGTTTCCTTCACCCGAGAGGTACGAAACTTTACATACTCACTAAGGGGAGGTCCCCAAGAACTAGTGCACAGCCATACTGACCCGCACTCGTTTACTCATCCCTCATTCCCTATTGGCAAGCTGCACAACCATCCTGCGTTTCCTTCAGGAAATGCACTTTTCTAGTAAGTATAATTCTACGCTCACTTTTCGAAACGTTTCTTGTCCAACAGTTTTCAAGCTAGAACCACCAAACTTCACACAGTTGTAGTGTAGATTTATGCTTGTGCTTTTTGAAACGATCCGACTTACAAAGTCCGTACAGTTTTCATCGGAAAACTGATTTTTTTCCCATAGGGAATGACTAAGGAGCCGTTTAACAAACTTCAGCTCAGTCAACCCCATTTACTACATGGTCCTTCTTACTGAACTTCTCATTGCGCAGTGATTGTAAGGTGACAGGCAATTTAAGGAGGAAGGGAATTTAAGGTTGCATGGAATTTAAGGTTGTAGGAGTGATTTTAAGGTGGCAGGCAATTTGAGGAGGACAGGAATTTAAGGTTGCATGGAATTTAAGGAGGCAAGGATTTTAAGATGTATAGAATTTTAAGGCAGCGGGAAATGTAAGGTAGAAAAGAAATTAAGGTATTCCGAGTGAATTTAAGCTTGATGGGAATTGAAGGTGTGGGGGAATTTAAGGTGGTAGGAATTAATTTAAGGTGGCAGTAAATTTAACTTTGCAAAGAATTTAAAGTGGCAGTGAACTTCAGGTGGCAGGGAATTTAAGGTGAAAGGGAATTTAAGGTGGTAGGAGTGAATTTAAGGTGGCATTAGAGAATTTAATTAAGATAGCAAGGCTTTTAAGGTGACAGTGAATTTAAGGTGGTAGAAATAAATTTAAGGTGGCATGGAATTAAAGGTGGCACTGAAGTTAAGATGGTAGGAGAGAATTTAAGGCTGCAGGACTTTTACGGTGGCAGCGAAGTTAAGGTGGTAGAAGGTGATTTAGGTTAGCTTGGAATTTAAGGTGGTAGGAATGATTTTAAGGTGGCAGTAAATTTAACTTTGCAGAGAATTTAAAGTGGCAGTGAACTTCAGGTGGCAGGGACTTGAAGGTGAAAGGGAATTTAAGATGGTAGAGAATTTAAGATAGCAAGGCTTTTAAGGTGACTGTGAATTTAAGGTAGTAGGAAGGAATTTAAGGTGGTAGAAATAAATTTAAGGTGGCACTGAAGTTAAGTTGGTAGAAGAGAATTTAAGGCTGCAGGACTTTTAGGGTGGCAGCGAAGTTAAGGTGGTAGAACGTGATTTAAGTTAGCATGGAATTTAAGGTGGTACAAATAAATTTAGGGTGGCAGTAAATTTAAGGAGGAAGGGAATTTAAAGTGGCAGTGAACTTCAGGTGGCAGGGACTTGAAGGTGAAAGGGAATTTAAGATGGTAGAGAATTTAAGATAGCAAGGCTTTTAAGGTGACTGTGAATTTAAGGTAGTAGGAATGAATTTAAGGTGGTAGAAATAAATTTAAGGTGGCACTGAAGTTAAGTTGGTAGAAGAGAATTTAAGGCTGCAGGACTTTTAGGGTGGCAGCAAAGTTAAGGTGGTAGAACGTGATTTAAGTTAGCATGGAATTTAAGGTGGTATAAATAAATTTAGGGTGGCAGTAAATTTAAGGAGGAAGGGAATTTAAGGTGGCATGGACTTTAAGTAATTCAAACTTTCAAATATAATCAAGCAAAAATACACAATCAGGCATAATATTATGACCACCTCCTTGTATCAACATTTACTGTCCTGTTTATCAGCTCTACTGACCATACAGGACACAATTCCAATTAAATTCCAGACTGTAGTCCATCTGTTTTTTCTGAATACTGTATTGCCCTGTTCTTCAAAGGTCAGAAACCCACAGGACCACCACAGAGCACCACATCAGTGTCACTGAAGTGTTGAAAATGATCCACCACCCAGATAATAGATATAATAGAAAATAGAGTGTCCTATATAGTCAGTGGAGCTGATAAAATGTATTAGGGTGTAAATACATTGAGATGGTCATAATATTATGCCTGATCAGTGTATATAATATAGTAAGTTCATGTTTAATCAGTTAATATGATTCTCATCTGAGTCATTTCATTATTTAAAGGCGCATTTAACATTTGGTTATAAAAAAAAATGAATCAGTGTGAAACTGATAAAGCTCTAGAAATTAAGACAAAGTACAATATGCCAACAAATTCATACACATTATGTTCACAGGATGATTTTTGAAAAAATCCGCCGTAAATGTTTTTCTTCTTCAGGATTTTAAAAGTCGGTTACTCAGTGAGTGAAACCTAATGTCAGATTCTTGAGATGTTCTGAGAATCGACAGATGAAGTCCTATGAAATGCAACAAAGGTACAATTCGCCCAACACATCTATTTCCTAACATGCAAAGTTCACAGAATGATTATGAAAAACATTGTTTTTCCTCAGGAATTTATATTTATATGATCAAATAATTAGTGACTGAAACCTGACTGTTGGATTTTTGAGACATTTTGAGGATGAGCATATAAAGTCTTATGAAATATGGAGTGTTCACATGATGATTACAGAAAAATTCTACAGTAAAAATTCTTCTTCTTCAGGAATTTGATAATCTGTTAGTTAGGGAATGAAACTTGAATTTTTAAATGTTTTAGATGTTTTGTGGATCAAGGGATAAAGTCCTATGAAATACGACAAAGGTATAATATGCACAACACACTCTATCATCTAACATGCCATGTTCATGTTATGTTGTAGATATAGATTTTTGACACATTTTTAGCATCAGGAGATAAAATCTTATGAAATTAAACAAAAGTGCAATTTGCCCATAACATTTAGTTATTTTATCTTAATTTTAAATCTATGAAGCATGTGTGGACTGAGGACATATCTCTGTAAAACAATGTACATATTCTGAGCATAGACACTCTCTGTGTATGTCTTTTTTATTGGAGGTAAATATTGCTAATCTTATTGACAAATGGCATTTGGTGTGTTAAAAAATAGTAACAGTAATAGTAATAAAGTAGTGTCTTTAAGTGAATGTGATGTATCTGAACTTCCTGTTATGCATATATTAATCCAACTTATCATTAAATGTTTATCTACTGTGTTATTAAATGTGCTGTATATAAATTGCTTATATAAAACTAGTCTGGATATATGACTCAATATTGTGGCAAGCATGCAGATAATAAGATGTCTCGTATATGAACTCTCACCCTGAGATCGGATCACATGGCAATTATTGTTTGTGCTTAAATTAAGCTAAACTATGCCCTTTAATATCCTAATAATTAAATAATTAACTAACTGATTAATTAATTATACCCATATACCCCTACAACGCTGACCGTCTGGGCTCCATGCACAATACCACACTGTCTGCAGATCGGTCACTTCATATGAGAGACATTGTTTATTAAGTGCGATATCTTTTTTCATGAATACAGTGAGATACCATTTGGGGTAAGCCTTTGGATCTTTACTAGAACGTTGGTAGAACTCTACATGTATAAAAGTAGAATTCTACAGTATACAAGTGCAGACTTGCATTTAGAGTATAAGATACAAAATATATACTAAACAATGTACATAGAATACACAAAATAAAGTTGTCAAAGAATAAAAAGAAGCAAAAATATAAAAATGAGGAGGAGGAACAATGTTGGAGGGTTATTTCACACAGTTATTGGACTTCAAGGCATGTTGGAACATCAGCTCTTTTGTTTTCATTGAGTTGAGAGTGAGGCTGTTGTTCCTGCTCCAGATAGCTGGGCTGCAACTTATCTGTAAACTGTGTTGTTGGAGACCAAGTCCATCACAGATGTTAATAATGATGTTAAAATCTTGTATGGGTTTCTAGGTCCCCTGTGGTGCTCAGTTGTTATAAGGCAGGAGAATTGCTTATCCATATACACTTTTTGTGATCTGCTGGTAAAAAATAGAGATACTGGACTAACTGGCAAGCAACAGTTTGTCAAATAAAACTAATTCACTACAGTAGATTTATTGTGCAAGTCTGAACAAACTCTGCACAAATGACATTGTGGTTTTTGAACCGGTCCAACGTATGATTTCCATACCGCATTCTGTCAGACAAAGACAGATTTTTTTTTCTCATAATATATATATATATTTTTTTATTCAGCTTAAATAATTAGGTATTCCACCAAAGACTTTTCACTGTATGTATCCAAATGTTTGTACACCCCTATTATGTAACCATGATACTAAAACACACGCAATATCCTAACAAGCACCTTCTTAATAAAATCTTGGCAACAACCAGTAATACTATAGGCATGGCACAATAAAATCCTGAGACGAGCTACACATCAGCAGTGTATATTATAAGATGTATATACTTACCGATACTTACCCATGATTAGTCTTTACCCGTATGGTCTAAAAGAGTAATGAGAGCGAGACTTTTACTTACTTGGGCTAGTCTAACCTCTGCAGAAGGGGAGGGAGGTACAGAAATTGTACTATGTTGATTATGTATATAGATATCTGCACATTGTATAATGAATTTAAGAACAACGAGGTCATGACCTGTATGGATTAATTAACTGTGTATTGGACTTGTTGCACCTAAAATGTTTTTATATTTATTGTCCTTGTTTACCCAAGGTAAGAATGGAATATTCTGGGGGAGGGGCTAATTGAATATAACATGTGCAAACAGGAATAACGGGGTCACTTTTGCCCAGACGAACAGGCTGAGAGTGTTACTGAGAGATCTGTATGACTTTGCAGTCATTGATCTGTTTTTCTCTGTATATAGAGTTACATGTTATATGTTGTTTTGTTTTTTGTCCAGTATAAGCGCTTGTAAATATGTAAATAGCTGTCTGTGTCGTGTGAATAAAGGTGAAGGGGAAATATCTCTAGTTCTTGTGCCGGCCAACTTTTTCCAGGCCCTTAAGCCTCTCGCCCGGCACTACCCATAGGGTGTGACACGCCACTCCTGCACCCTGCAGGGGCTGTGGGCCACGCACTATTACACATCCCATTAGCAACCAGATGGGACAACATAAGAGCAGCTACCTTTAAGTACTGTATTAACCTGTTTTCCTTATCGTTTAATAGTGAAAAAATGTACTTTGAGAATAAAAGCTGATTTTTTTTTCAGATCCATAACTAGGAACTGTACATACTAACAAATTCCTCCAGTTCTTCAAGAGCTTTCAAAACCTCATGTAGGTTTCATAAAAGGTTCTCATACCACTACACATATCATATGATTAGTCTTTTACGCTAAAACTGAGCATGGCACACATCTCTTCGAAGGTGGTTCATTCCAAGCCCAGTTACCTGGTTCTCTGAATGATAAAAGTTTATCTACTTGATTGGTGCTGCGGTTATGTACCTGTCCTATTTTCCAGACGAGTTGTACTAGTTAAGAAAGAAACAACAAATCACCAAACAATCACCACATGCAGCTTTAAACTGCTTTCTACCACATGAAGTATTTTTAAACTGAATATGAAAAAAAAAAACATTTTATAGCACAGTACTATTCTTTCTGATTTACATTCTTCTTTTTATGCTTCTTGGTAGAAAATTCTGTTTTTAAAATATTCAACCCTGGATTGCTCAGCCTGATCGGAAATCAAAAGCTTGTATACAAGTTTTTTTTTTTTAACATCCCTCTTTCCTCCTATACAGTCTCATTCATTTGGCCCTACCTAAACCCAATTGTTTCCTTTAACCAACAGACACCAAACTGCATGTACTCGCTCAGGGCTCATAGAGGACCCACACTCCTGAGAGTCGTCAAAATATCATAGAAACCGCCTTGCAGCACCACAGCAACTACCTGAGATACCATAGCAACTGCCTGGCAACACCTTAGCAACCACCTGGGATGCCACAGCACACAGCAATAGCAACATCTTAGCAACAAAATGGGACACCACAGCAACTGTCTAGCAACACCTTAGCAACCATTTTTGACCTTACCCAAACCCTGTTATTTCGTTACACCCGACAGCCACCAAATTGCAAGTACTCACTTATGGCACATCCCCAAACCATCATTTACAAATGAATTTTTAAAAAATCCTAGAAAGTGATTTCCTGGAATTTGTTTTTTTTTTCAACTTGTCTCTCATGGTTTAAGTGTACCTATGATGAAAATTACAGACCTTTCTCATCTTTCTAAGCAGGAGAACTCGCACAATCAGTGGTTGACCCAATACTTTTTTGTCCCACCGTATATCCGCACATGTTAAACTGTAAATTGGTATAGTTTCTTTTTCTTTTTTCCTAACAATGTTTTTTTGTGTGATTTTCTTATATTTTGTATTAACTTGTAAAAAATAATGTTTCTTAAAAAAATCTGCAAGTATTCCTAGTATTCTCTGGAATGCTGTTTCTGAGTTTGCTGTTTCTGAGTTCTTATACAGGGTGTATAAGAAAATTATCATCAGCTGTAGAGTTGTACTTGATCCTAGATGTTTGCAGTAAGGACAAGCCATAATGTTTCAAACTAAAAGATATTAATGATCTGAGCCTTTAGTCAATTATTATGTGATGAATGTACCTAACGTTCTACACAGTACTTCTATACATTTATTAATGCAATAGCAATAGAATTTGTAAGGCGTGCCAGCAGAGGGCAGATAGACAGATAGATCAATCGATCGATAAAGAAAATGTGGGTCAACCTGAGCAAGAGAAAACAAAGAAAGAGAAACATAAAGACCCAGAAAAGAAAAGATCCCCTTTCTGTTTGATCCTGTCCTGGTTGTTTCCATTATTTTATAAATATTCCCTTTTGTTTGAGCACACCACTGTTGGCTTCTCATTTGTTTGAGTTTATCGCCCTTTTCACACTAACACTCACAAAACCCCCTCTGACACGCCTTACATGAATCTGCACGTATTGCAGCGGTAGCACGTGAGGTCAGTGCTGTTTTGTCTGGCTGCTTTTATCCAGTAAATTCAGATCCACACTGTTGTACTCAAATGTTTCCTTTATTTCTTCCTCTGCTTCCAGAACCTTTATTCCTCTATATTCTAGCTCAACTCTGCCCACTAGTGTTGAAAAATCCTTATTGATTCCTTGGCTTGGTATATCAACATAAGAGTCCCATTTAAAGTTTGTAACCAAACATTACAAGTGCTTCGATCCTCGCCTCAGAAGAGTTCACAAAAAGCAGTTCACTCCTTACACACATTGTTTCACGTGTAGCCACATCCAGGAAACCTGTTTGCGCCGATATAAAGGTTTTTCCACTTTCAGACAGGTTTCCTGGATGTGTTTACACGTGAAACGTGCTTGGAGGGAAGTGCTTTTTGTGAACTCGTCTGAGGCGCTTGGGTGCACACCTTTTACCTTGCTGTGACAGCGTAATACAGTAATAGCATTTCTTACTGCAGCTATTTGTACTGAAATGTCTACGTTTCAGTTCAGCCAGTTTCAGAGTTTATTAACTTCAGAAAAAGTATCAATAAAACTCTTATTACTAGTCTTGGCATTTAGTCTGAAAATCTACAGTCCACGTTGCAGTTACCGTTTGTGTTTCTATCACCTGCTATTATCCCCACAGCATGAGCAACTTTCCATTTTGTATTAATTGCAACATGTGTTTCATCCTGACAGATGGCTGATAGTGAGATCATCGAATTGCCTGGTCTTGGCAGACCATTCCAGTTGGGAATGCTGTACGACTGCCGTAGAGATGCTCTTATTCCAGGTACAGAATAATGGAACTAACTGGTATACAATAATTGTGTATATAATATTTCCATGAGGTCAGCCTATAATGTCTGTGTGGTGTTATATACCGAAGACTTCTAACCTCCCATTATTCCTCTAATTAAACAGGCTGAATTTGATATTTACAACCCAATTCTAAAGAAGCTAGGGCAGTCTATCTGTGAAAAGCACAGGTTGCCAGTGGAGAATCTGCCAATTCCGGTGTTGTATGGCAAATGCTTATGGAGTATGTGCACAGAGGAGCAGATACCGGTCCTGCTGAGGGGTTACGGACCTTCTATGGCCTTGTCCAGCTCTCCTAGAGTCTGTCTCCTGGAATCTCCACCGTACTCTTACGACTGTGCTCGGAGACACTGCAAAACTTATGGCAATGGCACGTATTGATGGACTACCTGTGCAACCTCTGTAGGGTCCAGGTACCGCACCATGGTACTAGTAGTGATGCTGACCCAAGCCAACAGCATAACAAGTGAAAAATCAGTCAGAAAAGATGAGGAGGGACAAAATGTCAATGGCTTCCACCTTTTAAACCAATTTTGTTCTGGGGGCCTCATTGTTGCTTCTGTAAAGCACCTGTTGTTAATAACACCAAAACAGCTGAAACTAAACCCTACTATTATTATTATTACATCTATTATAATTTTACTACACTATTTGTATTTGTTTCTTTTGAAATCATTTAGACATCTAAGAGAGCTAGAGTGTTGCCATAACAGATATTAAAATCTGCTCCCTTATTACATATTCTCATAGTGAAAAATACTAAAAGTAGGAAACCAAATTGTGGCATATGATATCTGTCTATTACTAGTTTAAAACAAAGGTATATAGATTGTTTCTCTAACAATTCGATGCATCACTATTATTTGTGACTATAGAACCATAGGTCTGGTAAAGAAATACATTACCAATAGCACACCAGTGTGCAGTGATTCAGAAATGCTCATTTAAAAAATAGGCATGTAGCCAGAGTCACTCCTGTACACCTGTACAAGTGCTCTGTTAAAGAGTTTTTCAGCACTCTGTTATACTGTTACCTGTATATGTGTGTGTTTCCTGAATACAGGTATTACACTGTGGGATTCAGAGACCCTGACCAGGCACGTAAACAAATGTCCACAGCCAAACACTGACTTTAAAATCATTGCCTCAGATTCCAGTGAAGACAAGACAGAAGCTCTGAATGTTAAAGCATCGCTTGAAGCTAGCTTTCTCAGCGGACTAGTCAATGTGAAAGGATCAGCAGAATATTTAAGCGATAAGAAAAAATCTAAGCACCAGTCTCGGGTCACTCTGCAGTACAGGACCACAACACGGTTTGAGCAGCTGACCATGGAGCATCTCGGAGCTGGGAACATTAAATACTCTAAAGTGTTTGAGGAGGGCTCTGCCACACATGTCGTTACGGGCCTCCTGTATGGAGCACAGGCCTTTTTTGTTTTTGACCGAGAGGTTTCTTCAAATGAAAACCACCAAGAAGTACAAGGAAACCTACAAGCATGCATCAAAAAGATTCCTCTAATTTCAGTTGAAGGTGAGGCATCTTTGAAAATGACTGAGAATGAAAAACAGCAGACGAACAAATTCAGCTGCACCTTCCATGGGGATTTTGCTCTGGACAGCAATCCAGTCTCATATCTTGATGCCATTAAGGTGTACTCAGAGCTTCCAAAGCTCTTGGGGCAGAATGGAGAACATGCTGTACCCATCACTGTATGGCTTTACCCCTTGAACAAGCTGGACTCCGCAGCAGCTAAGCTGGTTAGGGAGATTAGTGTTAGTCTGGTCCGTCGTGCCCGCCGTATTATTGATGACCTGGATGATGCTGTCATGCAGTGCCAGGACCTGATGAATGTTGATATGGCCAATCAGTTTCCTGAAATCAAGGCCAAGCTCAGAAAATTCAAAGACTTTTGCTCAGAGTATAAGGTGGTCTTCCAAAAACAGGTCTGTAAACTTCTTCCATCAATACGAGGCGGAGGAATAGAGGAACAAGAGCTTGCAACCTTGTTACAAAATGTGGATCAGTCCCCCTTCCAGCATGGACTCATGTCTGATTACCTGAACGACCAAGAAAAAGAGATGACTGTTCTCAGATCATACTTGGACAGCATGAAAGACACCCCTGTGTTTTCTTCCAGCAATGACCTGATCAAAGAAGTGTTCAACTCAGCTAACGACTATGTGTTGGTTTTTGCATTCTCCTCCATAGCACAGGAGGATTTGTACCTGTCTGACATTGAGAGATTTCTAAAAGACTTACCAACAAACACTGACAAGGAGATCTTCTACAATCCCAGTTCTCCAAAAGCAGAGCAATGGTTCTGTGGCAGTCTGGCTGCAATCACATGGCAGAACATTCAGAGGTTCTTAGAATTTAAAGACGCTAACAGGGGAAGAGACAACACTGCTTTCTGCATTGCGTCAATCCCGAACAAAAACATCATGGGCTCATCAATCCATGTTTACGAGAAGGGGCATCTGCTGAGTTCAGAGTTTGAGCTTCCCTCAAAGCCACCTGTGCCATCTGTCTTGCGTGCTGAACATGACTGCATTCATTTAGAAATCAAGCCGCCAGCTCACGGCAGCAGTAGTGTGGAGTCCTACATAATCTCATATCAGACAGCAGAAGGTTCTGAGTGGAGTCATGTAAACACTGAGAGTAATTCTCTTCAAGTCTCTATCAAAGACTTAGAGCCAAATACACAATATCGCTTTGGCTGCAAGGCAGTGTGCTGCCCAGGGGTGAGTCTTCCCAGTGATGAGACACAACTTTCCAAAACTCGTCCATGTAGCCCCCCTGGACCACCCAAAGAGAAATGTTTAGAGTCATCAGCAATAACCATAACCTGGGACATTCCCTCATCTGTTGGAGAACAAGCTGAAGTCACTGAGTATAACACAGAGTACAGGGAATACACACCGGAAGGAAAAGGCAAACCGTGGTTATCGATGAAGTCCACAAGGAGAGAGTGCACTCTAAAGGGACTGAAAAGTGAGACTGCCTACATGATCAGAGTTTCAGCCAACTGTGCAGATGCAGGAATGAGTCTTCCTAGTGCTGAGACTGTGTTGACCACTCTAAACCCTTCTGACGCACCTAAACAAGCATCATCTGAGGCCAGAAGTCAGCTCTTCCTAAAGGAATCTTTTGTCTTAGAAAAGGGCAATCCAACTGTTCATGGACTAAAGCTGCAAAATCGATACAATGAAACTGAGGGTGTCAACCTGTCTGTTTTTGGAAGAAAAGTGGAGGCATCAAAGAACAAAGTGATACTGTTACTGGGAGCGACAGGTTCAGGCAAAACCACCCTGATCAATGCAATGATCAATTACATTCTGGGTGTGAAGTGTGAGGACACTTATCGCTTCAAACTGATCAATGAAGTAACCAACCGATCACAGGCAGAAAAACAAACAGTTAAAGTTACATCATATGAACTTTATAATCAACCAGGCTTTCAGATCCCCTACTCCCTGACCATTGTGGACACTCCAGGATTTGGAGACACCCGGGGAATCGATGAAGATAAAAGAATCATAGAACAGATCAAGTCATTGCTTTGCAGTCCTTTGGGGATTAAGCACATTGATGCAGTCTGCTTTGTCATTCAAGCTTCTCTCGCCCGTTTGAGTGCCACCCAGAAATACATCTTTGACTCAGTTCTCTCAATTTTCAGCAAAGACATTGCAGAGAACATTTTGATTTTGGTGACCTTTGCAGATGGGCGGGATATCCCAGCTCTGGAAGCCATCAAAGCAGCTCAAATGCCCTGCCACAAAACCAAAAAGGGACAACCAACCTATTTCAGTTTCAATAATTCAGCTCTGTATGCCCAGAAAACGGTTCCTTGTGATTCTGATAGTCAGTCAGAAGAAGACAATGATGATGATGACAAAAGAAATGAGATGGCCTGGAACTCAACCTGTAAAAAAATGAAAGCTTTTTTTAAAACACTGGAAGAGATTGAAAGTAGAGACCTCACTTTGACTGTGCAGGTCTTGGAAGAGCGTGACCGCCTTTCTAAAGCCATGCAGTTCCTCACCCCACAAATCCAGGCTGGTCTCTCAAAGATGGCTGAAATTGAAAGCAAAAAGCAGCTGCTGAAAAACGAGGATGAAAAAATGCAGCAAAGTGAGAATTTTGAAAAAGAGATAGAGGTGGTCAAGCCAGTTAGAAATGCTGCTCAGTACTATTCTATGAATTGCAACAACTGCTTTTTCACGTGTGACTCTAATCGCTTTCTTCGACAAGAAGATGACATACGCACCTGTGCTGTGATAGATGAAAACGGGCAATGTGTGAAGTGCCCTGGAAAATGCACTTATTCTGCACATCTGCTGGAGAAAGCCACGTGGTCATATGTAACAACCAAGGAGAAAACAACTGTCAAAGAGCTGATGGAGAACTTCAACAAAGCAAAGTCAACATTCATGACCATGAAGGACATTCTGGATGAACTAGATAAAGAACTGATTGCTATTCGCCGTGCGCTGTCAAATTTGGTGAAGGTGTCTTTTAAGTGTCTTCAGAGGTTGGATGCAATCGCACTGAAGCCCAGATCCATGTCTGCACCAGAGTATTTTGATATACTGATTAAGACAGAGGAAGATGAAAGAAAGCCTGGCTTTGAAGATCGTATTGTTAGACTGCAGAAAATGAAAGAAGACTGCAAGAACCTGGACAAGATCGCAGTTGGAGGAGATGCTTTACTTACTGACAACTGAAAACATTTAAGTTCTTGCTCATTTTTATAAAATAGAGATGCAGAATTAAACAGTTTAGTGCAGCAATTCCCAGCTTTAAATGAGAAATTACTAAAGAAATCAATAAGAACATGTTCATGTGATTGAAACCGTTGAAAGTATGTTTTTATTTTTTCCCACAATACCAGCTATTATTTTTTCTGTCCACATACCTTTCTTTCCATCTTCTCTGTCACTATGCATGTATTTGTAAGGGATTTTGGTGGGGTTTCTTTTATATTTACTCTTGTTTTAATCTGTACTGGTAATCAATAATGTAATCAGGAACATTACTTTAGTGTATCTGGGTGTTTTGAGAGTTTCTGTGTCAGGCTGGAGAGTCACTTGAAGGAAACAGCAGTAAAAGAGAAATATGTAAGTTTGTGATGTCAGCTCTAACAGGACAGTCACCAGAAGATGTAGTGCAGTAAGAACAGCTGGGCTCTGTGTGTAATTCTCTGTAGATTGTGTATGGCCTCGTCACTGTTCTGAACACGTGTCTTTTGGGACATCTATAGGGACCTGGTGTATAGCAAGAAAGGCTATGACGCTTAGGCAGGCATGACATCAGCAGACTCTGATTGGCTAAGGACCGGAAGCCATGGGTTTATCTGGAGCCTTCGGGATGGTCTGGGAGGGAGTAGGCTCCTAACACAGAAAAGGGCAGTAGGTTTTGGGATGCAATTTTTAAGGCCCATGACTTATGGCCTGATTGGAAGGGCTAGAGCCTCCTCACCTTGCGAAGAATGGCAAATTTATTAATGGTTCAGATGTTACTTTAATTTTATTCTGATTCAGTCTTTTTTTTTTCATTTTTATCTTGTTTATTTGCATTTTTAGTCTTCTGATCAAACTTAACCCTGTATGTCAGTGTCAACTGAAATAAAATTACATTCACTCAATTTATTTGCATTTTTGTCACCCAAATTGTCACACGTGACCACTAATGACATTAACAAACAAGACAACGACTAACTAATCAAGAAAAGAAAAGGGGGAAAAAATAATAATAATACAGCTACAAGCGGCAGTTGGGTGTCCTAGCATGTTTCTAGATCTATCAAGATAATTAAGGTTTAACAGCTCAGGCAGTTTTCATGTAGTTTGGAACCATGTCATTCGTTTGTATTTGGCTCCATCTAGTGTTCAAAAAAGGAAGTGGTTAAAACAGGCAGTAAAGAAGACATCTCGCTTTCAGCTTAGTGTTGTAGAACCCCGCTGAGACCTGTTTTTAACCCTTGAGGCCTCAGAATGCTTAAAGCAGTTTGGACCTTGTTCAAGACAGAGAGGTAAAACTTATAGGAAGTGGGAGTTTATCATCAGGTCTTCATTCGCCATAAATAATGAGCAGTGGTCTTTTAATATTATAGAGGCTCCATCTAGTGTGTACAGGCCCTTATAGCATGAGGGGCCATTGTGGCACACAGAAGTGAGATTAAAGGCCTTAGAATAATTCAGAAAGCCTTCAAGAGTTTAGATCATTGATCAGGGGTCTGAGACAGACATGTGTACCAAGTTTCATTGAGCTTGACCTTTCACCCTTGCTTTTATAAGCTGTAATTTCTGAATGAATAGGACTATAAACTGTGTTATAACATAGTAATAAGCGTTTTAGTGATTTTTTAAATTTTTTAAGTGCTATAGTGATCTAACACTGCGGACTGCAATTGAAATGGCCAGGCATTGTGAGTTAATTAAAACGCAGAATACAGATGGAGGAAAAGGTGCTGAGCAAGTGGATGATGTAAAATCCGTCAGAAAGACAGGAAATAGAAGAATGGGGAATTTAGCAAAAATAAACAAAACAGAGAAAAAAGGAGCATGCAAAAGATGTGGGCGAAATCATGCGGGCCGGGAGCAATGTCCTGCAAAAGGAAAAAAATGTCTAAAGTGCAACAAAACTGGACACTTTGCTGCAGCATGCTATTCAAAGGCAGCTGTGCAGGAGATTACTGAGGCTGATGAGGAAGACACAATGTTCTTAGGATCAGTTGAGCTGAAACAAAGCAAAGATGCTTTGTTAGTAGAGGATGAGCCACCTTGGCGCACAACTTTAACTCTAGCTGGTACGCCAGTTTCATTCAAAATTGACTCAGGCGCCGACACTTCAGTAATGACTGAAGCCACATATGAAACATTAGAGAACAAGCCCAAGCTCTGTACAGTGAAAAATACCCTACAGAGTCCTGGAGGGATTGTGACCACTAGAGGGCAGTTTTTAGCTAAAATTAAGGCTCATGTCAATGGCCAACTACGGAACTGCTGCTTTCGTAAAATTCACGATCAGAGACTAAAGCGGGTCATGGAGACCATAAGAGCTGCAGGTCTAAGGCTCAACAGGGACAAATGTCGGTTAAGCCGGCCAGAACTGAACTTCCTAGGGCAGGTGGTGACCAAAGATGGTATAGCCCCTAACCAAGAGAGGGTCAAAGCCATAACCGCAATGGAACCACCCCAGAACGTGAGTGAGCTGAGACGACTGCTTGGAATGGTGAACTACATTGGGCGGTATTTACCAAACCTCTCCACTGTGTTGCA
Source organism: Prochilodus magdalenae (assembly GCA_024036415.1). NCBI lineage: Eukaryota > Metazoa > Chordata > Actinopteri > Characiformes > Prochilodontidae > Prochilodus > Prochilodus magdalenae. The sequence goes on from JAMWET010003845.1 coordinate 16,586, forward strand.
ACCACTCAATGAACTGCTTAAGTCTGAGCGAGACTGGTGCTGGGGACCACAGCAAGACAGAGCATTCACAGAAGTGAAACGGCTAATTTCATCAGCGCCTGTCTTAGCATTCTTTGCAAAGTCAACTGTCGTTAGTGCAGATGCTAGCAGTTATGGGCTCGGAGGAGTCCTCCTGCAGAGCCATGATGGAGCACTCAAGCCTGTCGCATTTTGCTCACGCACCTTGACTGATGCCGAAAAGAGATACGCTCAGATAGAAAAAGAGTGCCTCGCAGGAGTGTGGGCCTCTGAGCGTTTCTACCAGTATCTTTGTGGCTTAGAGAGCTATAAGCTGCTTACAGACCACAAGCCACTAGTAACGCTCATCAACTCAAAGGACCTAGATACCACACCTTTACGTTGTCAGCGCTTGCTCATCCGGTTGATGAAGTTTAATCCAGTCGCAGAATATGTTCCCGGGAAACACCTAGTTGTTGCAGATGTGCCCTATCTAGGCAACCTCTGGTTGGGACATCTCTCCAGGTGACCTAAAAAGCTGAGGTGAAAGCATACGTAGACTCAGTCGTGGAGGAGGACCTACGACACCAGTGAGGAAGCCAACCATTGAACAGATAAAATAAGATAAGACAAAAATAGATGGCGAACTCCAGAGTGTCCTTAAGTACGTACAAAAATGGATGGCCGGAACACTTGACGTTGAAGAGCGTAGCTGTGAAAGCGACTGCATACTTCAAACATCGTGGTTCACTAAGTGAGGCCAGCGGCATGCTGCGACATGGCAAACAGATTGTGATTCCTGAAAGCATGAGAGAGCACATGCTGCAGAAGATTCACGAGGACCATCAAGGCCCTCACCAAATGCCAGAGAGCGATATAAGGGTCGGCTCTTATCAGTGTGGTGGCCTGGTATCGCTGGTGCAGTGAAAAAGCTTGTGTCCGTCATGTAAACACTGCAATATCCACAGGCCGAGCCAGAACAGAGAACCGTTGATTACCACACCATTGCCAAATCTACCTTGGCAAAAGCTTGCTTGCTGCCGATCTGTGCGAAATAAAAGTTCGTTCATTACCTGATCGTGGTAGATGCTATTTTTCAAGATGGCTCGAGATCCTAGATTTGCCAAAGACAATATTCAGATACTGTCATACAAAAGCTGAAAAGTGTCTTCACACGGTTTGGAAGTCCGGAGGAAGTTATGACAGATAACGGTCGCCCCTCAATTCTCCACGGAAACGTTCAGATGTTTTGCAGCTGAGTACGATTTTCAGCATGTTACTCAGCCCCCATTTCCCCACAACATCCAACGGCATGGCGGAACGAGCTGTAAAGACCGCAAAGTGGATCTTAAAGCAAAATGATCCCCACCTAGCTCTCCTGAGTTATCGCTCAACCCCAACAGAGCCAACAAGAGAAAGCACCTGCCAAATTGTTTGATGGGTCGAGAAATACGCGCACAAACACTTCCAGTCCTAAAAGAGAGACCTGCAGCCATGTGGCCTGATCTAGAGACTGTTAAAAACTAATGATGCAAAAGCGAAAACAGTGTTATGAAAAGTACCTACAACCGCAGGTACTCTACCAAAACCCTTCCACCAACTAGCTATAGGTGATAAAGTCAGGATGAAGATTGACGGAAAAAAGGCCTGGACAAACCCAGCAAACTGTGAAGCGCCAGGATGCTACGCCACGCTCATTTACATTGGAGACTGAGCGGGGCGACACACACCCGGAGGAACCGACGTCACATCCAGCTGGTGAATCAGGAGCTGCCCTCACTTCCAAAGGTGGAGGCATCTCAGCCGGTGGGACCAACAAGGTACAGAGTGTGCTAGTAAAGCAGGACTTTAGCATCCGCACCAAGAGTCATGTTTATCCTGCTGATGCCCATGGTTCACTTCAAACCCTTAGTTCAAGGCAAGTCACCACCAGGTTTGGGAGGACTGTTAAACCAAAACCCAGGTATGCTAGTTACTGAGATGAATGGACACTAAGGGCAGAATAACACCCTGTCTCATCTCAAGGGAATTGTGGTAGTCCACCCACACCCTTAGTCAGTTACTGTTGTGTTTGAAAAAAAAAACTCCCAATGTTAAAAGAAAAAAAAAATAGAAGTGAGCAGGAGATGATTTTATTTTATTTTTTTTACAACGGATGGAAAAAAAAAGATAGGAGAAAAAAAAAACACGAATGTGTACTTGTCACTTTTTTTTTTGTTTGTGTGCTATGTAGTGGTGGTTTGGTTTTGTTTAATTACACTTGAACAGAGCACCGTTAAGGTTAGCTTGAAGAGTTGCTGTTTGTGTTTTGTATTCCCATATTTGAAAAGAGGGGGAGATGTCATGTGGAGTATAAACTGTTCTAGTGATGCAAGTGCCTACTGCGCATGTGTGAAAAACTTTATTCACCCGGTTTAAAGCACAGAGGCTCACGCCTGGTTCTCAATAAAGAGTAGTGCTTTGTTTGCAACCTGTCTGGTGATTTGGCGGATGTATCAAATCATCCTTAAAGATTCACTTATAGACTGTCTCAAAGATGAAGCGTGCAAAATTTCAGCTTAATTGGCTATACGGTTGCTGAGAAACAGTTTTGTAGCCTTTATAGCGCCCCCTATTGATGTAAATGTACCAAATTTGATAGGCCACCTCAGAATCTAGACCTGAACCAAATTCCAAAGTTTCAAATTTTTTGGATGAAGAATTTTTATCTCATCCATCTTATTTGGAAGAGATCTTACATTGTCCATGATGACAGAAGGAAGAACGGGTTTGTAGCGTCTCCTTCTAGCACGGTGCCCCGTGCGACTCCTCCTCAGCTCCATGGTGTGCGGACAGTGTAAGAAGTAATTAAACTTAGAAAATACTACAAGAAAAATGAGAAAACAAGAGAAAAAGCTTGCGGTGAGTTATTCAGTCATATTAGTGAATTAGCTGGGTAACATTAGCTATACAGCTATACTTCCTAATTTCACAGGTACACTGCATTATGCTACAAGGGTAAGGTGAAATATCAGTCCATAATGAGTCCACTGTGAGCCAGACCTTCTTTTTAGTCAATATGTAAAGATGCTTGAAATCGTCTAAAAACCCCTGCCCAGTCTAACATGACAGCGCTGAATGTACATAATATTTATTTCAGATATATATTTATATCTGATTAATATATATTTCAGACTTTACAGAAAGACTTGCAGGAGTTGCTGATCTTATCCCTTTAGGCTCAATAATGCAAATTCTCTTGTGGTGGTGTGGTCGCGAGTGGTCGGTGCTATGAGGCAGCCACAAGGAATTCGGAGACGGTCCACTAAACTTCAGAATTTATGTGATGTTGCACCACTGTCCACCATCTTCCCTCATGCCCCTTTCATACCCCATAAACCCCTCCTACTACATGGAGCATACCATTAATGGGGTTTACCTGAAAGAGCATGGGACAGAGAGCTTATATGGTAATCATGTACATTACAACGTTTTTACACAAAGACTCTACACAAAGCTAGCTTGATAAATAATATTAGCTAAACGTTACCCAAGTGCGTGAATCAAAGGATGTAACTAGTGATGTGTCTGGCACCTTGACATCATCACATCTCTTAAGGTTAAATTAATCTTACACATTGCAACTTTAAGTCTAATTTAAATTTTGACCTCATAAGTATTTTACAGTATGACTTAAGAGGTACTTTAAATTGACTTTTAAATGGTGACCTCATAAGTACTTTACATTATGACTTAAGAGGTACATTGAATTGACTTCTAAATGATGACCACATAAGTACTTTATATTATTACTTTAGGAGTACTTAAAATTATGACTTTTAAATTGTGACCTAATAAGTACTTTACATCATGACTAGGGGTTTCTTCAATTTATAACTCATGGCCACCATCTGACAGTATAGAAGTATACAGAAGAGAATCTGTCTGATTAAAAGATTATGTTGAAATGTTATGCAGAATATTTTAATAACATGTGCTAGATTCCGTGCATTCAGCAAACTAACATATAGGGGCACAATGTCACACATCTCTTCTTCATGTTAAACCCTAATACTGCACCAGCTAACCCACAGCCCAGAACCGAATTACACAATATCATGTACACACTTAATTAATCTAACAACAATATCAATATTTTACCATATTTTAATAAAATATGTTAAGAAATATGTATATTTTATAAACAAGTATTGTTTGTTAGAAATGCTCAAAGCAGATTTGATAAATTGACAAGCTGTAAAATTTACATACTAAAGATACTACCTCTGAGATATTTCTGTGTCTGCCACAGCCTCCAGTTTGAGAACTGCTGAACTGTAGACCAGAACCACAATCTGAGAGTTTTAATAGTTTACTGTTTATTTGACTTAGTTCTATGACTGAGGTAAGACAAGCAACAACTGTCCCACACCTAGTTTACATCTTACACATTTGAGAACATGTACAAATTAACAATGCAGTAACCTTTTTTTTTTTAGAATGAAGCTACCAATTTCAATATCTTATTTTATCCATGATCATTTGTGCCTTTCTAAGGTGTGCCATCTATCTTTCCATTCCAGGCATTTTTATATCCCTATGGTCTGCAGTTGAGTGAATATTTAACTAAGGGTGTAACCCTTAAAGTTCCCCCGTTTAAAGTTCACTGGTAAATAACTGTAACAGCAGTATGAAGGCTCAGGCAGCGAAATGTGCCTCTGGTCTTTGTCGGTGTTGGTCCTCTGCTTTCTGCAGCTCTGAAGTGAAAGTACATGAACTGCAACAGCCTTTTTATACAGCACAGAAGAAGTCATGTGAGATTTTCCAAGAGAAACCAAAAGTTTGAGACAGATTACAGACAGATTTAAAAGAGGTAATATGAAGTGAGCAGACCAGAAACTTTAATAAATAATATATCTGGTGTAAAAACATAATTGTTCTACATTTGATTTTTATTTTTTTTGCAACTCCTATGTATTCTTTCACTGAATAATCTTTAATTACCTTAAGTGCTCACTTTGTAAGTTATCTTGACCTTGCTGGAGCATCAGACAAAGCTCAACAAGCGAAAAATGCTTTTGGAAGCAGAGAGGGATGACTTCTGTTTCAGTTTTATCAAGTCTAGTGGTGTCACTGACTCCTCTAGCCTCAGTGTCACATCCAACAGCTTTATAATCAACCCAATGACCAATGAAACGCTTCCACATAAAGAATATATGCGAAAAATGACTTCACCAATGAAGACAACATAATCTAAAATAGAACACGTGAAATCTGAAAGGATCTCTGACACAAGAGAACTCTGTAGGGCTTGACCATTTTTTAAAAAATATATTTTGACATTTTGTATTTTGCTTTGGAAACAGGCATCTTCTAGTTGTTCAAAGTGTCAGGTTTCATTTTTCAGACATATTAAATATATGACCCTGACGGAGGTAATAGTGAACAGTATAATGTTACTAAGAAGACACTGAAAGAAAAAAATGTGGACCTATGGAAAAGATGTAGATTCAGTCATAAGTATCACATTGTGTCCCAAAAACTTCAGGATGACCAACACAGAATGTTAAACTGCATGACATGTCACATCATGTTTTTTTTTTTTATATGAAGGCATATGGTTCTGAGCTGTGCATGAGCTTGTGTTGCCACTTCCCTAAAATGTACATATTAATATATGGCTGAGATGGTCATGCCTGCTGGTTCTCCTCTCACCTCCGATCTCCCGGACTCCATTTCCCATGATCCACCACCTGATGTCAATCATACCCCGTTGCCTCGCCCTAGATCTCCAGAATACTGATTGGACCACCTGTTGTTAATTTATCCGTTTGCTTAAATACTTCCCTCTCGCACTGGCTCACTGCGAAGTATTGCTATACTGCCATACTTCATTTGCATACTGAGCGTTCTCTCGTTGTCTGACTTTGATACTCTGGCTTTGATTCTGTTTTGATTCTCTGGTTTACGCTTCTTGTTTATTCCCTTTGATACCTCTGCCTGGTCTGATTATCTGTTTGGTGTGACCCTTGCCTGTTTATTGATTACGATTCAGTTTTGCCCTTGATTGTATTTCCAGTTCTTGGTGTTGTTGTGTCTCAGTACAACCTATTTAATAAACTGTGCCTTGCTTTTAGTTCAGCGCACGTCACAATCTGTTTGTCCAACGTCACAGAGATATATGATATATATGGCTATGTCAGGTCTGAATTGTAAAAAACAACAACAAAATTTAATCTTTTGATACATTACTGAAATGTATATGTTTGTGGGATCTTTGTATTACATGAATATCAACATATTTTATAAATGATAATGATAATTATTGCATCATAGAGTTTATATACCACTTCTATCAGACAGAAAAATTTAACTACATAAAACATTAGTTTTTGGACTATACATTTAAACTGTATATTGACAATTTACGACCTGGAAATGGTTTTTAAACGTATAAATAACGAAGTTGCTAAACTTTTTATATGAAGAATATTTTTAGTTTCATTACGTGCAAATCATCATGACTTACAGTAAGGAAGATAAGAAGGCAGTTCTGCATGGGCTCAAATAAAGAACCCTGAACTACTTTCTGTTTCCTCATAATCATGCGTGGAGTCGGGAGTGGGTGGATGTATAAAAGTCCGCTCCGCATATCTAAGAGCATATCAGAGCACCTGAATAGCAGCAATATTCTACAAGACTTACTTCTTTACGTTCATTCATGACAAGGTAAGACTCTTCATGCATCTCTTATAACCTACTTTTGAAAATTTTTTGCTACATTTTTTAAGACAGATACTTTATTGTTCCATAAGGAAATTTAGCAACCATGTAAAAATATATATCTACAAAAAAATATATCTCCCAAATATATCTACAAAAAATACAGATATAACTGTCGGCCCGCAGAAAAAATATGTAAAACTTGCAGAGATAATAAGGCAGTGCAATAGTAATAAATAAATGTGCAAGAGGCGCAGATATCAGCAGATAATGACATACTGAATAAACATAATAAACATGTGCATATATTGGTATTTAGGTATAGTGTCCAGGAGTTTAGATGTACAGGATATGCAGTAAAGTAAAAGAGTGCAAATAAATACACCCGTCATGCTTCCGTGTTTTCCCGGCTCAACCACTCCTCCAGGCTCAACTTTCCAGAGGGCGACATTCAATGACGTCACAATCACATATTCCCAGTCGTCCAAACAGCTCAGCTCTAGGTCTCCTACAGATGTTAAAGGACCCCAGCTTTCTCAGGAAGTAGAGTCAGCTCTGCCCCTTCCTGTATAGGACGTCTGTGTTGGCTGACCAGTCCAACCTTTCATCCAGGTGCAGTCCGCGATACTTGTAGAGACTGGCTGTGTGAGTGGCCTGTCCCTGCGAAAGTCCACCACCATCTCTTTCGTCTTGGAAGTGTTCAGTAGCAGGTTGTTTCTATGGCACCATGCCACAAAGTCTTCCACCAGGTTTTTGTACTTTGACTTTTGTACTCAGACTCCGACTCCCTCCCCTTACACAAGCCACAATAGCAGTATCGTCCGAGAACTTCTGCATGTGGCACATCTCAGAGTTGTACCTGAAGTCTGAGATGTACAGTGTGAGGAGGAAAGGGTAAAGTACAGTCCCCTGTGGTGCTCCTGTGCTGCTGACCACAGTCTCTTATGTACAGCCCTTCAGCCTGACATACTGAGGTCTGTCAGTGAGGTAGTCAGTAATCCAGAGGAAGATAGCAGGTCCAGACAACATCAATCCTGGACTACTGAGATACTATTCAGACCAGCTGCAGATGAGGTCTGTTCTACTGGCAAGCAAGATGGAGAGGACAGGGGTGGATCACCATCTCATCATGTGGATTATGGACACCCACAGTAAAAGGACAGTGTGACAGACTCAGTACTCTGCAACATGGGGGCACCACAGTTATTGACTGCCATCCTTATTATACTTATACTTTGAGTGCCTATATCATTAGTATTTAGGTGACTGCCTAGATCATCAGTATTTATGTAGCTGGTATAAGAGAACAGTGCAATATCTATACAATATCTGTGCAATATCTTTCAGTAATAACTTTCATATCTTCTTTCAATCTACTTTCAATCTATGCTGCAGATACTTTTTGTGTTTCTATCATCTGCTATTATCCCCATAGCATGAACAACTTTCCATTTTGTATTAATTGCAACATGTGTTTCATCCTGACAGATGGCTGATAGTGAGATCATTGAATTGCCTGGTCTTGGTAGACCATTCCAGTTGGGAATGCTGTACGACTGCCGTAGAGATGCTCTTATTCCAGGTACAGAATAATGGAACTAACATAACATAACATGGCATAAAATATTTGTGTATGTAATGTTTCCATGAGGTCAACTTATAATGTCTGTGTGGTGTTATGTTCCAAAGGCTTCTAACCTCTCTTTATTCCTCTAATTAAACAGCCATGTTTTGATATTGCGCTTTCATAAATTAGTTAATTATGTCTGTCTAAAATTGAAAACAATACAAAAAGCAATATTATATGCTTAATCTTATGAACTTGTTTTGTTGTTGTTGTTTTTACCTTTTAAGTTTGTTATTGTTTTGTTCAAAATCCAAATGCCTGCAGCATTCAAGGTTTGAATAGGAGCAAGTTTACCTTTGTGTTAGACCACTTTTCCTTTTAACAAAACTTAACGAGAACCAAACTCTGTATTAATCCCAAAGGGATATTTATGTATTTCAATTTTAATATATATATATATATATATATATATATATATATATATATATATATATATATATATATATATATATATAGAATAATAACTGAAATACAGAAATATAATAAAGGTATCTATCTATCTATCTATCTATCTATCTATCTGTCTATCTGTCTGTCTGTAAATTTTATATTACATCTATTCTAATTTAACTACACTACTTGTCTGTTTCTATTTGAAATAATTTAGAAGTCTAAGAAATATAGTGTTCCCTAAGCAGATATTAAAATTTGCTGCCTTATTACATATTCCCATAATGAAAACTCAAAAAGAAAGAAAAAATTTGGCACATGACATCTGTCTATTGCTAGGTATGAGGTATAAAGATTGCTTAAAAGAGCACCATTTTCAGCACTCTGTAATTATCTGTATGCATGTGTGCTGTTTCCTGCATACAGGTATTACACTGTGGGATTCAGAGACCCTGACCAGGCACGTAAACAAATGTCCACAGCCAAACACTGACTTTAAAATCATTGCCTCAGATTCCAGTGAAGACAAGACAGAAGCTCTGAAAGTTACAGCATCGCTTGAAGCTAGCTTTCTCAGCGGACTAGTCAATGTGAAAGGATCGGCAGAATATTTAAGCAATAAGAAAAAATCTAAGCACCAGTCTCGGGTCACTCTGCAGTACAGGACCACAACACGGTTTGAACAGCTGTCCATGGAACATCTCGGAGCTGGGAACATTAAACACTGTAATGTGTTTGAGCAGGGCTCTGCCACACATGTCGTTACTGGCCTCCTGTATGGAGCACAGGCCTTTTTTGTTTTTGACCAAGAGGTTTCTTCAAATGAAAACCACCAAGACGTACAAGGAAACCTACATGCATGCATCAAAAAGATTCCTCTAATTTTAGATGAAGGTGAGGCATCTTTGAAAATGACTGAGAATGAAAAACAGCAGAGTAACAAATTCAGCTGCACCTTCCATGGGGATTTTGCACTGGACAGCAATCCAGTCTCATATCTTGATGCCATTAAGGTGTACTCAGAGCTTCCAAAGCTCTTGGGGAAAAATGGAGAACGTGCTGTACCCATCACTGTATGGCTTTACCCCTTGAACAAGCTGGACTCCGCAGCAGCTAAGCTGGTTAGGGAGATTAGTGTTAGTCTGGTCCGTCGTGCACGCCATATTATAGATGACCTGGATGATGCTGTCATGCAGTGCCAGGACCTGATGAATGGTGATATGGCCAATCAGTTTCCTGAAATCAAGGCCAAGCTCAGAAAATTCAAAGACTTTTGCTCAGAGTATAAGGTGGTCTTCCAAAAACAGGTCTGTAAACTTCTTCCATCAATACGAGGCGGAGGAACAGAAGAACGAGAGCTTGCGACCTTGTTAAACAATGTGGATCAGTCCCCCTTCCAGCATGGACTCATGTCTGTTTATCTAAATGACCAAGAAAAAGAGATGAATGTTCTCAGATCATATTTGGGCATCATGAAAGAGACCCCTGTGTTCTCCTCCAGCAATGACCTGATCAAAGAAGTGTTCAACTCAGCTAACGACTATGTGTTGGTTTTTGCATTCTCCTCCATAGCACAGGAGGACTTGTACCTGTCTGACATTGAGAAATTTCTAAAAGACATACCAATGAACACTGACAAGGAGATCTTCTACAAGCCCAGTTCTCCAAAAGCAGAGCAATGGTTCTGTGGCAGTGTGGCTGCAATCACATGGCAAAACATTCAGAGGTTCTTAGAATTTAAAGAGGCCAACCGGGGAAGAGACAATACTGCTTTCTGCATTGCGTCAATCCCGAACAAAAACATCATGGGCTCATCAATCCATGTTTACGAGAAGGGGCAACTGCTGAGTTCAGAGTTTGAGCTTCCCTCAAAGCCACCTTTGCCATCTGTCTTACGTGCTGAACATGACTGTATTCACTTAGAAATCAAGCCGCCAGCTCACGGCAGCAGTAGTGTGGAGTCCTACATAATCTCATATCAGACAGCAGAAGGTTCTGAGTGGAGTCATGTAAACACTGAGAGTAATTCTCTTCAAGTCACTATCAAAGATTTAGAGCCAAATACACAATATCGCTTTGGCTGCAAGGCAGTGTGCTGCCCAGGGAAGAGTCTTGCTAGTGATGAGACACAACTTTCTAAAACTCGTCCATGTAGCCCCCCTGGACCACCAAAAGAGAAATGTTTAGAGTCAGCAGCAATAACCATAACCTGGGACATTCCCTCATCTGTTGGAGAACAAGCTGAAGTCATTGAGTATAACACAGAGTACAGGGAACACACACCGGAAGGAAAAGGCAAACCCTGGTTATCGATGAAGTCCACAAGGAGAGAGTGCACTCTAAAGGGACTGAAAAGTAAGACTGCCTACATGATCAGAGTTTCAGCCAACTGTGCTGATGCAGGAATGAGTCTTCCTAGTGCTGTGACTGTGCTGACTACTCTAAACCCTTCTGATAAACCTAAACAAGCATCTGAAACCAGGAGTCAGCTCTTCTTAAAGGAATCTTTTCTCTTAGAAAAGGGCAATCCAACGGTTCATGGATTAAAGCTGCGAAATCGATACAATGAAACTGAGGGTGTCAACCTGCGAGTTTTTGGAAGAAAAGTGGAGGCATCAGAGCACAAGGTGATACTGTTACTGGGAGCGAGTGGTTCAGGCAAAACCACCCTGATCAATGCAATGATCAATTACATTCTGGGTGTGAAGTGGGAGGACACTTATCGCTTTAAACTGATCAATGAAGTAACCCACCGATTACAGGCAGAAAGTCAGACGGTTAAAGTTACATCATATGAGTTGTGTAATCAACCAGGCTTTCAGATCCCCTACTCCCTGACCATTGTGGACACTCCAGGATTTGGGGATACCCATGAAATCAATGAAGATAAAAGAATCATTGAACAGATTAAGGCATTGCTTTGCAGTCCTTTCGGAATTAAGCACATTGATGCAGTCTGCTTTGTCATTCAAGCTTCTCTTGTCCATCGGAGTGCCACCCAGCAAAACATCTTTGACACAGTTCTTTCAATTTTTGGCAAAGACATTGCAGAGAACATTTTGATTTTGTTGACCTTTGCAGATGGGGGGCACATTCCAGCTCTGGAATTCATCAAAGCAGCTCAAATGCCCTGCCACAAAACCAAAAAGGGACAACCCACCTTTTTCAGTTTCAATAATTCAGCTCTGTATGCCCAGAAAATGGTTGCTCATGATTCTGATAGTGAGTCAGATGATGACAATGATGACGATAACAAAAGAAATGAGATGGTCTGGAACTTCACCTTTAAAAAAATGATGGCTTTTTTTAAAACACTGGAAGAGATTGAAAGTAGAGACCTCACTTTAACTGTGCAGGTCTTAGAAGAGCGTGATTGTCTTTTCAAAGCCATGCAGTCCCTCACCCCACAAATCCAGGCTGGTCTTTCAAACATGGCTGAAATTGAAAGCACAAAGCAGCTGCTGAAAAACAAGGATGAAAAAATGCAGCAAAGTGAGAATTTTGAAAAAGAGATAGAGGTGGTCAAGCCAGTTAGAACTGCTGTTAAGTCTTTTTCTATGAATTGCAACAACTGCCTCTTCACATGTCACTCTAATCTTCGACAAGACGATGACCTACGTACATGCGCTATGATAGATGATAAGGGAAGATGTGTGAAGTGCCCTGGAAGATGCATTTATTCTGCACATCTGCTGGAGAAAGCCACATGGACATATCCAACAACCAAGGAGAAAACAACTGTCAAAGAGCTGATGGACAACTTTAACAAAGCAAAGTCAACATTCATGACCATGAAGGACATTCTGGATAATCTCGATGAAGATCTGAATGCTATTCGCTATACGCTGTCACGTTTGGTGAATGTGTCTTTAAAGTGCCTTTGGAGGTTGGATGAAATTGCACTGAAGCCCAGATCCATGTCTGCACCAGAGTATTTTGATTTACTGATTAAGACAGAGGAAGATGAAAGAAAGCCTGGCTTTAAAGAACGTATTGTGAGACTGCAGAAAATAAAAGAAGACTGCAAGAACCTGAACAAGATCGCAGATGAAGGAGATGCTTTACTTACTGAAAGCCAGAACATTTAGGTTCTCGCTTATGTTTATAAAATAGAGATGCACAATAAAGTTCTTGCTTTTTTTTTAATGAAATAAAGATGCACAATGAAACTGTTTAGTGCAGTAATGCACAGCTTTAAATAAGAAAATACTCACTCATCTAAATTCCTTTAACCTGCTAGGTCATTTCTCTCAGTATTCAATGGGCAAAAGGCAGGAAACACCCAGAACCGGCCACTAATATATTGCATGGAAGACACACAGACATACACACTGACAGATAGGGGGCAAACTATGTTTCATATTGTGCTGTATTAACAATTGATAATGTAATCAATAGCAGCTCTTTCTGTGTATCTGTTTGTCTTAAGAGTTTTCTGTGTAAGGCTAGAGGATATTGTGATGTGAATTCCGACGGTCACCAGAAGATGGAGTACAGTAAGAACAACTGGTCCCTGTGGATAATATGCTGTAAATGCACATTCATATGTTTGGCCTTGGGACTGTTCTAAACAAGTGTCTTTCGGGACATCCACAGGGAGCTGACATATAGCAAGAGTGACTAGGAAGCTCAGGCATGACATCAGCAGACTCTGACTGGCTGAGCACCAGGAGCCCTATGTTTATATGGAGGTTTCAGGATGGCCAGAGAGGGAGTAGGCTCCTAGTGCAGAGAAGGGCAGTGAGAGTTTTGAGACGCATTTTTTTTTAGGAGCCATGAGCTCTTAGGGCCTAATTAGAAGGGCTAATCTATAGCCTCCTCACCTTGCACAGAATGACAGATTGTTACTTTAATGGTTCAGAAGTTATTCTGTCACTTTAAAGCAGTTGTTTTCCTCATTTACTTAGATTTTTGTAATCAGTAATCATTTATCATTTTTATCCTTTTTATCTTCTGTATTTGTTTTACATGATTACATTTTTTGAGTACTTGCAGAAAACCTGTGGGTAGTCAGGTCTATGCTTTGAATAAACTCAGTGCAAATGAATTTAATAACTTCATATTGTCACGCCTTCGAGTCTCCCTGACACTGCTCCCGGACAACCAATCATTCACTTTCTAGCTGACCAGAATACTGATTGGTTTCACCTAAAACTCTCCACACACTCAACCTCCGCTTGTCTCCTATACTTATGACCTGGCATTACCTTTTTGCATTGCATGTCCTTTGTAGTTGTGTATAGTTTCTGGTTTGTTCAATAAATCATCTCTGAATTTTTTTGCATCTGACAATTTTATGTTTTTGTTTGCTGGAATGTTTACATCGTTTTGCTTGCAGTCGCTCTGCATACCATATTAAACACTTTTGCCGAAGTATGTAATTAGCACATTTTATAGTTAGTATATTATGAAGTGTTTACAGTGAAACTAGTGTGTTGTATCATGCATTTAAAGTCTTCATATAAAACTTAATCCTACATGTCAGTGTCAGCTGAAATAAAAGAAATTCACTTAATTTTTTTGGATACTTATTATTCCCAGAGAGAGAGACGTCATACCACTCAACTGAACCAGACTGCTAAATCATCCTCACTAAAGGTGCCATACAATGGAAAACTTGGCATGGTTAAATAACTACACAAATAGAAGTGATATGCCTGATAGAACTTCAAGCACTGTTGTTCCTTTTTCCGAATATAAATCCCAAATTTGGGGTAAAATGGGCAAACCCCAAATCCTAGACTGTTACAGTATTTACTCCTTAATATTTATGACCCTATGATTTACATACACCAACGCATGTTTTAGCACAGTAACAACAGTCAACAGTGCACCCAGTGTGCCAGTAAAAGTTCTACCTCAGGAAAAACTCAAATGTTTTTCAAAACACTTACCTCTTTCAAAACATTCACTGTTTAATAGTTTCTATATGACTGTAATTAATGTCTGTTTCCTATTAAGAATTTGGTTTTAGATCTTTAGGATATATGGTTGAAACCGCTATGTAGACAAATTAAAATTTTTGTTTCAGTGCATTATTTGTCAAAATTAATTTACCATCATTAAGCTATCAGGTTCCATTTGAGTAAAACATATACATCCCTTACGTGACCAACTCTTGGGAGCAGTTTTATGTTATCTGACTTTTATAAACTTTATGTTAGGGTCTTAGTAATTGAGATTTTGAGTAGTTCAATTATCTTTTGTTCAATTAGTTAAATTAATAGGACAAGTGCCTTTTGAATTGTTATGCTCTGAGGCCTTGCTAAAGAGTTTTTGAATCACATGTTTTTGTATTCTCTCCTTTTCTCTTACATAACAGTAGAGATTTAGAGAACCAATGCCCTTACAGAGTGCTGGTCTAGGATTAACTTTATCCTTTTATTTCCATATTTTGTTTCTTTGTTGCTTATGCCCATGTAGAGTCTGCTCTTCGCCACACTGGGAGAGCTGTCGCTACCACAATCATGTGGTTGTGAGGATGGACAGACAGACTGTGACGCACGCTGAGCTAAAAGCAAAGCTAGGTTTATTGGACAGGCTTGTAGCACAACACAGCAGCAACAAGACACAAGCGAACAAAACCAAGAGGGCAAGGACAGAGTCAGAGTAGCGAGACGAGCAGAAGTCAGAACCAGGGAAACAATCAGACCAGCAACAGTATCCAAAGGGGAAAGACAAAGAGTAAACCAGGAAGTCAAAAGGGAGTCAAACCAAGTAAGCAAACGAGAATAATCACAGGAAGAAACGCTCGGTACGCACAAAGAGGCAATACTTCGCACTGGGTCAGTGGGAGAGAGGGGTATTTGTACCGGGTGCTAATCAGCCTCAGGTGAAGTCAATATTCCGGGGACCTAGACCTGAGAGACGGAGCGGAACTGGGAGATGGTGGACATGTGACTATGCTGTCATCAAGTAGTGGATTATGGGAAACCGAGTCCAGGAGATTGGGGATGGGAGGAGAGCCAGCAGGCGTGACAGTGGTAAAGTTTATTATTGCTACACTGAGATGCCTGTTTATTAGGTTTTTCTACCTTGTATAAAGGGCCAGCTTAAATGGTATTTAATATTCATTGATGTTTCTGAATGAGAACTTACTCACTCCTAATACCACATTAACTTTTCATACACTCACCATCAACACAATAGCTGCACCCAGAAAGAATCAACTGACATACCCTTGATAACCCCTAAGACCACCATTATTTTCTGAGATCTGGTGTGTCATCACATCATAAGAGAAGTTACTAACACTGCTACATTGTCACAAAAAAATATTTTTCAGCATTTTGCTTTACACCACCCTCTAAGCTTTACCTCTCTGTTCAGTCTGTGAACCCGCAGAGCAACATCCTGATACATGTTTCGCTATCAGGCCTGTGGTGCTGCAACCTTCACAAGCTAGAGCTGGGACAGGACCTTCCAGAGTAGTACCTTGTTTAGCTCTGTATAGTGTGAGGGTATGCCAAGCTTGCCCGTAAGCAGATAATAAGGATTTTGTTATGAGATGACATGGAGAGAAAAGGGCTGGAATTCCAGTGAGGTATTTGAAATAGCTGAGAAAAGGGTTTTCTGTGAGATGGACTTTCTTCTGCCCGTGTGCACTTTTGGCTGATAATTTTGCAGTCCATTTACATAACATAACCATTTACTTTAACTTTAACCTGTATAGTTGGACATCCCAGCTGTGTATTTATTTATATATATTTATTTATCTATACTGAACATCTGTACTAAGCAATTTAGCTGTTACCATAATATTAAGCACTTCTACTACCTGCACCGCACAATTTGTATCTCTATACTGTTTACAACCACATACTTACTGATACTGGTCATACTCTTTGCACATGTCTTGTACACGTACAAGATTTTGTCTATTTGTCTTTGCACTACACTATTTATAAATATATCGTCTCAGTCCAATGAAAAACATGTATCTCCATTTTTGAGGATTTTTACTTTTGAGCAGCTGTTCACACTGTGTGTGAATTTCATGAGGAATGCACTAACAGAAATGGCCCAAATATCGCTTGGAAAAAGTCTGGTTTTATTGACTTACATTAGAATTACATTGGGCTTTTGTAAAGTTGCTATTTTGGATATTTTTGACGTTTTTCTTTGGACAGCAACGAAATATATATATATATGTACATACATGCATATATTCTTGTAACTTCCCTGGAGAAGGAGCCTGACTGTGTTTTGTTATACTGTACAACCCTGTATTGGTTTAATGACAATAAAATTGAATTGAATTAAAATAAACAGAAAACTATATAGCACATTAAAGGAAAGGAAAAAAAGTATTAACCTTAAACGTTGTAAACGGCTGATGAAGTTGAAGCATAGCTTTAAGGCAGGGTTCTAAAACTCACCAGTAATATTCTAATGTGTTCTACTTTCATGAACACTGTGAGTCACACAGAAAACACACAAGCGCTGCCCTGGCTTGTGCTGAGTTTTTGAATGTAAATAGGATGTAAATTACATGTATTACATAATACAAAAAGGCAATTGTTTAATGCCCCTTCTAGGTGTTTTACCTCAATCAACATCCTCACAACTGACTTTGGAAAGCACTGCCTCTGAATGCAATACACCTGTTTTTTAGTTTAAAGCATTACAAATAGAACACTAACTCATACACGGATGATTTATTCACAATTTAAAGTTCTGAACTGGAAGGTTCAGAAGGTCATGATGCCAATATATACGGTAAACGTTCCAAAATAATAAGAGCTATTTGATGAGTGGAATATTAATTTGAATATAAATTTTATTAAAACCATAAAGCTATAAAAGCTTACAGCTATACAGCCTTCTCAATGAAATCATCTGCAGCTGTGTTTATTACTGAAACAAATTATTTATCATTTTCTTCTCACACATTGTTCGAAAAGCTATGAAACATTAGCATCATGTTAGAATAATTTTATTCATGTATCTGCTACAAAATTGGTTTTATATTATTGCAAATAAATAAGGTGTATGCAAATAGACAGATGTGTTGGGGAAAGTAGCTCACAAAGTAACCAACAACATGTGTAACTGAGGTAGTTAAACATATTCAAGGTGAGTTTTAGTGTAATACTAGCTTTGAGGAATATAATATTATGTATTAAGGTTTGAAAGTTTGCGAAAGTTGAAACAGCATAGACTTGTACTGAACTGAAAGTGGTTAATTAAGTTTACCAGACTTTGTACAGTCTATTACAGCCAGCGTCTCCTCTTCGTCTCCTCTGTCTGATCTAATACAGTTATAATGTGTGCTCTTGTGTCACCTTCGGTGGAGCCACTAGGTGTACGTTTTCATTTGTAGATCGACTGCATTAAAAAAGACTTTACTCAAATTTAAAATTGTCAAGAAAAAAAACTACATGCATGGATCTTCTCACTGCCGATCTACTTCTATAAGTAGTTTAATTCAAGATCAAAGCAATTTCTTAGTAAATGAAACTGAAAGAAAGCAGGGTGTGATCTGGTAAGAGGAACGTTTATGTGTTGTTTTTGAATATGGCATTAACCGAAAATAAAACGAGGAAGAGAGAGAAACTGAGGAATGTAGGAAGAAACGAAACAGATCCGTATGAGGAGGAGGAGAGAGAAGACGGCGGGAAAAAAGCAAATATAATCTCCCGGGCTTTCTTAGTTGAGTGTCACCTGGTAGCAGGTAACAGCGAGCGTGTGCATGTTAGCTCAGGAACAATACTGGATCGTGTTCTACAAGGTGAGCAGATCTTTCACTTCTATCTATTCCTGATCTTTCATTTCTTTATTTGCTGTCAGTCTTTGTGGTAATTTGTGCCTATTTTCTGGCAAAAGTCGAGATATTAAAGTCAGAAAACATTATAGTGGCATGCGTGCCTTATAAAGCTGAATATTCTTTTTATCATCTTAAGCTTACGTGTTTCATTTTCATTTGTATGATTGCCAAGTGAAACAAGAAAAAAATTAGGCCACCCCAGGAGTTTTGAGCTCTAAAGATTTTTCCAAGGTGTCAGATTGGCTGGTTAGAGCTGTATCTTGTTCACAATCAGAAGATAGCAAAGTGTGGTTGCTGTGTAATCAGGTAATAGCAGTTAACAGTGTACTGTGGTGTTACTGTACTGTACAACAGAATGTAAATTAGATGATACACCAACTTCTAACTAGGTTCAAGAAAAACCTGAGATTTTTGAGCAGCGAGACAGCAAACACTGAGTTGAAATGAATAATGGTACATCTAAAGGTTACTAATATACATTATGCCATATATACATAATATATCAGTATACATAGAAGGCAAAAAGAAAAAGGAGCCCAAAATGAGCCACGAAAAAATCTTCTTTGTTTCTCTACACGTTAAGTTCAGTTTATCAGATCAGTTCATCCGTATATGTAAGTGTGGTCATGTCTACCTGAAAAACAAACCTGCGTGTCCATGGATCTCAGTCTCTCTTAGTCTGTTCCTGATGCTGACTGTAGAGCTGCTGTGCAGATCAGCATCATGTGGTTCACCATCTCTCCTTTAGTCTTGCAAAACATAGCCTAAAAAACAGTCTGCAAAGAGTAGAAAAACTAGGTTAAATATCATTCTTGTACTAAAACATTTCAAAATACTGTTAAAACATACTATTTTTTAACAACTAACTAACAGCTAATACTAACAAATGTATAAACATAATATCTTTATGAACTCATTAACCAGCCTAAAAATGTTATACAGAACAAAAACCTCCTCACTGAACCCTCTCATGCACTTACTTAGAGCTAAACACAGTTAAAGTATTTCAAATTTGCACGTATAAGTGGAATAACTCGGAAGAAGCTTAAAGAAGAACGGCTTAGCTGTGTTAGCCTACATGCTAATCGGAAAACTTAGCAATTAGCTTCGGTATCGGCATAAAGGCATCACATATGTGTCTAAATAAACTTCAGTTCTACTCTGACTGGTTTTTGTGCTCATATACGTACAGGGTTTATCATATTTCGTAAGATATAACTCATTTCCCCATAACGTTTAGCATGTTTACCTCTATGTAGCATCAGGAAGCTAACCCACTAAGAAGAAGCTCAAGAAAACTGACCGGAGCTCTGTATATGGTAGCGGCTGTAAAATATTCGGAAATTAAGGTCGAATATGATAACCTTCTCTGCTAAAAGCTCCTTGGTGCCTCTAATTCCTGTAGTTTGAAACATTTCTGCACATATTTTAACTGTATATTCTGTGGAGGAGCGACATAAACACGAGGGAGAACTGGAAGCGCCTCACAGGAGGGAGAGGGGAAACCCGCTGAGCAGTGGGTCCCGCTGTAACACTGACCGTAACCCCGTTATGGGTGCTGTTCAATGTAGGAGGGCTACAGCAGGAACAGTGGAGGTCAAGAAAACTTTCTGAGAGAGCTGTTATAGAATTGTAAATAGGAAAAACAAACCCCTCACTCACTACAGGAAGCTTCACTTCACCTGCAAATAAATAAATAAATAAATATATAAATAAGACTCATACAAGACAGAGCTGAGCCCAGCCTCCCTGGGTCCCTGAACTAAATTCTACCTGACCTGTAGAATACCTACCATTTAAACCATTTGGATTTACCACAGTCATTCCTGACACCCCAGCACCCCTAGTGCTCCTACAACAATCCCCCACCTCTAGAGCAGTTTGCTCCATCTGTTAGTCAGATTAGATCAGATCAGATCAGAAATACTTTATTGATCCCAGGGGGAAATTGCCGTTTTTACAACAATAACAATAAGAATTTTACAACAGTCTAACAATAAGAAGACTGACGCAGAACAGAAAGAGGAATAAACATAACAATATTTTTAGTCAAGGATTATTTACTGCTCTACAGACAGTACCAGAAGCACATCATCTGAACAAACATAAATACTATTATAATCTATTATAGCCAACCTATTATAACCAATTTATATTTATAAATTTATATGCTATTATAACTTTTATAATCTGCATCAAGCCCATTTAAATTGGTTACCTTGATGTTTATTCATTTTTGGACTACAAAATGCATCTCCTGCTGCGGTGCATCTCTTGGTCTATCTTGGTCTATATGACCAAATACAAATAAATACATATGGAACATTAATATGGTTCATAATAGAATGGTTAGAGAGGTATATGGTTCAAAATAAAGTCTGAATCTAATAATGTATATTGTCATAATGTCATAATGTGTAGAACATATTAAAAAGAACAATTGTGTTTGAGGATACAATCTGTGAAATACCCCACGTGTTCATGCTTTACATGCTGTATATATATTATATTATGTTTTATCTTTAATAAAAGAAAGTAAATGAAAAGGAGAAAAAGAAATAAGATCCCTCTGGAGCTGTGATATATAGAGTACAGACCAGCTCCTGGCGTTTAAGAAATTTAAACTAACCTGCAGATTGATGTTCTGGTGAACAGGTACACGAGTGGGAGTGGACGTTCAGATGGATCTGAGAGACTTTCTAACGAAGGAGGAGCTCATTCGCTTTTTCCACTGCAAGAAGACGGAGATGTCCTGCATGGAGGAGCCGCTAATCTTTCTGCACCAGCTGAGAGACCATAATCTGGTACCAGAGGAGCTCTATCAGGCAAGAAGGAGCTCTTTCTGTCTATCTCTCTCTGGTGATGAGAGGAACCAGGATGGGTGACAGCTATCCTGCAAATATCAAACCAGCAGTGGACCTGTGTGTTTCGTCTATATGTGAAACTAATGATGGTCAAATCGTTAATTCTCAAATGAATTTCCTGATAACTAGTTTGCCTGTCTCCACTACGACTGGATTAAAAAACACAAAGAAATAATTGTAAATTGATTTTAAGGATTTTAGAGGCATAATTTTTTTTCTCCATATAAAACCTGAAATGTATTCAGTTAGCTTAAAGTACATGCTCTACAAATATGTATCTGGTTCACTACTGTCTCTCCCACTATGACCTATAAATAAAGCTCTAATGCTACTCTATAGATCTGTTCTACTGTATCTACAGTTCTCCTATCCTCATAGCTTTGTCTCTGTGTGCCTCTGCAGAAGGTGATAAAGATGAAGTGTAAGGAGAGAAGGAAGGATGGAGTTTATCAGATCTTGGACTGGCTGGAGAGGGAGAGAAGGAACTCTGTACACGTCTTTTGGTCGTGTGTGTTTCGAGACCACATCCTGCGGCAGTACCCAGTTCTCCGCCTGCTCAGGAACAGCCTTATGGATGGTCTGTACAGCTAGCTAGCTAGCATGCTAACTTTCGTATTACTTCATCCTTATTCTGGAATGTTCTACATCAACAGCTACAATACTGTACAAACGTCAACACCTAGTCCTATTTCAATAAATCCATTTTCATTTAAGAAATACAACCTTATCTGCAATAAGTGAACTCAAAATTAACCTGTTGTGTACTTACACTGGTACATTCATTAAATACGCTTACTAAACAGGTCAGATCACATGTTAACCTCCTTTAAAAACACACGGTGTAATACAACTACGTCTAAAATAAAAACTAGATGAAGAAATATCAAACTCTGCATCATTTTATTTTTTAGGATCCAATCCACTGTAAAATTGTCATGGCCTGTAAACCTACACGTCACATCAGTAATTGTTAATAATGTTGCTAATTTAATATTTAATCAATTTATATAATCAACAACAAAACATCAAAACTAGCTAACCGGTGTGGCGCGTAGCTTTACTGGCCATGACAATTTTATGGTGGATTGGATCCTAAAGAATAAAATAAGGCCTGGATTGAATTTATTTCTTTATCTAGGTTTCATTTTCTGTTTTAGATATCCGGAATCATAGTTCTTAGTTGTAGAAATTGCATTACTGATCTCTCAGATTTGAGTTTTTACTAGTAAGATCTGAGTTACAGTATGAATTACCGTTGCTCTTTTAGACTAAACTTGTCATAGTTATCTGCACTTTTTCACCAAAGGCTCCTTCAGGGCATATGAGAATCTCCCTGAGCCAGTGGATCAGATAGAGAGAGAGAACACGCCAGCCCAAGTCAAAGAGCCCGCAGCGACGGAGAAGAAGAGAAAAACAAAGAGAAAGAAAAGTGCTGACAAGATGGAAGAGGAGGAGGAGCCAGGCCCATCCCGTCTCTCCACCACCAGGAAAAAGAGACATGCCCAGAAGCCCATGTTCTGTGAGTGTGTGATTTAATGCCATTCCTATCAAGCACAAAAGTACTTTAGACTAAAATCCTGCCATATAAAGCTACAGGAGTAACAGATTAATTAAACAATTAATGACCAATTAATTCCTGAGTAACTTGCCGAGCTGCAGTGGAACTCCTTAGTAAATAAAGAAAACCACAAGCCTTAACAGGATGTACTGTGTGCATGTGTTAAAGAAGGTATTGAGTTACTTATTATTGTTTATGGTGTTTATTTCAGTTAATCTGTTACAGAAAAAAAAAGCTTGTGTGTTTAAACCTCTATCCATCTCGGTATGTTTGAGTGTTTTACTGTTGATCTTCTGCTGCTCAAACTGTTTGAACACGTCTGTGCTGAGTAGTGCACAGAACTTATTTTCTTAGTCCGAAAATAAAATAACCACATAGAAACAGACCTATTCAATCCTTTTGCTTCTTTTCTGTGGGCCAGTATTTCAGTGCATCCCTGTTTAATTAGTTCCTCCGTAACCACTATTACCCATGCAATAACCTCCTTATTTTCGTTCTAATGACGTGACTCAAGTGAAGTCCTGTTCAAGACCGAGTTTGAGTGAGCTGATCCACTACTGTCTGTTAGTTTCAGAGGCCAGGACAGAAAAGGTGGGATCACATCAAGAAGTTCTATATGAGCAGAGTGAAGAGGCTGAGGATGAGGGCAGAGAAGACGACACAGGGCCAGTGGATCCATCTGTGTTTCAAACTTCTTCTCTACCGGTCAGCTGTGGATCTGTCAATGGAGTTCTGTATAAATGCAGATTTGCCTCAGGTGGGTGTCTGCTGTGGTCGGTTTAGTCTTGTTACAATGTTCAAAGAAATAGTTTTGAAAAAAAAAAATAGAGTACAGATTTTCCATCCAACGTCTTTCCACAAAACCCGAGACATGGTAAAACACAACTGTTCGCACAGACTGCCTTAGGAACTGTGTACAACTACCACAATAGGAAATGACATTTAGACTCAATAAAGACGCTCTTATAAATGTTGATTTGATTGCTGACGTAAATATACTACATCCAGGCAGCTAAAGAACAAAAATGAGCGATCTCCAAAAACTGGTTTACACTCTGGTGGATTTGACCTTGCATAAACTTTTGCACAGCAATGCGTACAGTACGACAAAACCTGAGTTTTAATAATATTAAAAGTGCTGTCTGGCTTTAAAACTCCAGGACTGGCCTGTTGTGAAAAACCGCTTGGGGAAACATCTTACCATTAATACATTTAACAATTCCTTATTGAATTCAAAGCTGTAGGAGATATAAAAAGTTTGGAGTCTATTATTATAGGAATGTACATGATACACATGTGTGTTATTTTACTAGTTTTATTTACTATGGTACGGGATATTCTCTACTGGTTGGAAGACTAAAGCTGAGTGCTGGTTTGTGGCAGGGTCACGTAGTAAAAGCATCCGCACAGAGGAGCGCTGGTTCACTCCAGAGGAGTTTGTGAAGCAGGAGGTAACTCTAACAGACGGACACTGGAAGAAACACATTCGATGTCACGACAAAACAGTCAGCTACCTGCTGAAGGTAAACCGAGAGAGTAGAAGTGGAGTTACACTCATCTTACTTATCAAAGACAATAACAAAACATGTTAGGATTAAAGTGCTGATAAGACATATAAAGTTTTATCATTAAATACCTCTGATCAAATGACTTTGGTAGATTATTAAAGTAAAATAAGATTACACATCCTTTACACATACAAAAAATAAACTTAGGTAGGCCATTTTTATGGTAATTTTAGTAATTTAATTCTGTTTATTGAGTGTAACAACATATTATATGTGCTGTAATGTTTTCTGTCTCCCAAGCACACATATAATATGAATATATGTATATATATATATATATATATATATATATATATATATATATATATATATGAACATATATTAAATTCAGCAAATAAACAGCATTGTGTAGAAACAGCGAATGTGCAGTTTTCTCTGTAGAGGATGTGTCATTTTTCTTTTATTCAGAAATTCAGCAAAGCTTCATATTTCCCCTAATTAATATATTTATGGTTAATTTCCACTAATGCTACAATATTTTTTCTTTCTGTCCACATTTCCAAATGTTGTATTTTTCAAATACTATATGAACGCATTCACAATCACTACCATTACGACCAATGTCACAATCATACGGATATTTGAAAAACGTATCGGTAAGGTATTTAGATTTGATGTTATTTATTAATTATATAATTATTCATATCGGATGCGCAGAAATGGTCCCATATTTAGACGTGTTCTCTGCAACGAATGTATTAACCTACTTTCACCTAGAAAATCTACAACATATCCTTTTACGAGGTGGCTGGTCAAATTTATGCAGATTTGTATTTATTTATTTGTTTTAATTTATTCAGATTAGCGTGTAAATGCTCTGCTTGTAGAAAAAGATCCTGGCAGTGCATTCCTTGCTGTGCAGTTGTAATCTCTGCAGTACTAGGGACCAGGATAAGGTGAGTGAGTCTCAGATTAAAATCTGCGTTTAGATTTTAAAGTATTAATGACTTGCTTTAATCAAAATATGATTATGTGCTACAAAAATGCTCAACTTCGTATTTAATGGGCTTAATCTGCACTACTAAATTATTTATATTACTGCATACTTGCACTGTCTGTATGGCTATCTATCTATCTATCTATCTATCTATCTATCTATCTATCTATCTGTCTGTCTGTCTGTCTGTCTGTCTATCTATCTAATCATCAAAGTTTTTGCCATAGTTTTGTGGAAAATGTTAAAAGGTGTAGAATAAGACATGTAGAAGTGGACTTAGGGCTGAGCCTTGAGGAACACCCAGAATCTGACTATTAATAAAAGACATTAATATGAATGTTTTCATGGATGGGGCATTTCTTTTGCTGCCTACAATGAAATTCTGCTGACACTGTCAGTCTTTTGGTTTAAAAACCAGTGCATCACTAAGACTTCCCTAACAAGCATTCATACCGACTCCAACTCTTATCTTCTGTTTAAACAGCTTAATCAGAATAATGATGATGAGTGCTTCATCTGTGATTCTAACTGGGGTGACCTGCTGTGCTGTGATGAATGTCCAAGAGCTTTCCATCATCTCTGCCATATACCGGCTATGCAGAATGATACATTGGGGTAAGAGGAAACGATTTGTGCTCTGCTCTGTACAGATTTTACTGATATAACTACATATAAATAACATTCTTTCATTTCGCACTCTCTACGATTAAACTTGCGTCTGGTAGGAGGGCATGTAAAGTTGAGAGTACACATTTAAAATGTGTCGTAGTGGATTTGGAGTTAACTAATAAAAATAATTTCAGTATCATCTATAATACCAATAAGAAAAAAATGAATATTGCAGCAACAGTAATAATTATTTATGCACATGTACATTTGAAGCCATTACTATGACATTTTCATGTTACATTTTTATTACTGACTCACGCATACATTGATATTCATGCATCTTCTGGTTCAAAGTGGTAGTTTATGATACAGAACCGAAAAACGCGTAGTAAAACTAAATAAAAATAAAAATAAATAAATAAATGAAACTGCAAAACTAGGCATTGCATTTGGTTTTAGTTTTATTTTTAAAAAAAGATAAAAACATGGTACATAGAATTTGTTTTTTTGATGCAAAACATGCAGGCCTGTTAGTGAGTGTTACTGCAAAACTATTGTATATGTGTGTGTGTGTGTGTGTGTGTGTGTCTGTGTATGTGTGCGTGTGTGTGTGTTTGTGTGTGTGTGTGTGTGTGTGTATGTGTGTGTGTGTGTGTGTGTGTGTGTGTGTGTCTGTGCAGAGAAAAGTGGGCGTGCACTTTCTGTGTGTTGAAGGCTAATCAAAGATGGTCGCAACCCAGACACATGAGCGAGAAGGAAGTTCTGGACAGTTCCATTTCTCAGTGTACACTGGTACACACACTCATAAAGACTTACACACACGTGTACAATTACACAATCACACCCCCGTGTGCAGCAGTTCTGATTTAGTGGTTTGTGTGGTTCTTTATCAGCACTGCGAGTATTTGCTGCTGCGTATGTACCGGGAGGACGTAGAGTGGGTGTTCACTGAAGACCCCACTAAAACAGTAAGACTGTCCCCTCAACGCTCACATGATTCATCATGAGTTTGACCTTTCTCTACCCTCTCCTTTATTCAGAGTGTTACTCCCTTCATTAAATACTCACACTGAGAGTAGCACAGACAGATCTAAATAACTGGCTAGCTGCTACTTTTTGCTCATATCTCATTTAAATAAACTATTTATTATTATTATTATTAGTAGTAGTAGTAGTAGTAGTAGTAGTAGTAGTAGTAGTAGTATTGGTATTATTGGTGTTTTTGTTGTTGTTGTTATTATTATTATTATTTTTATTATTATTATTAGTAGTAGTAGTAGTATTGGTATTATTGGTGTTGTTGTTATTATTATTATTATTATTATTATTATTATTAGTAGTAGTAGTAGTATTGGTATTATTGGTGTTGTTGTTGTTGTTGTTGTTGTTATTATTATTATTATTAGTAGTAGTAGTAGTAGTAATAGTAGTAGTAGTAGTATTGCTATTATTGATGTAATTGTTGTTAATATTGTTATTACTATTATTGTTACTGATATTATTATTATTATTATTATTATTATTATTATTATTATTATTATTATTATTATTATTATTATTATTATTAAGAAATCAGGCTCGAATCTGTTAATATTTAGTTGTATCCAAATGTTTGTGTGCCCTCAGTCAAATGACGTGTTATGTAGTGTTAATGAGTGAATAACAAATCCTCCACTGAGAACACACTTCCAGGGTCGCAGTTTTTTGCAGTACATACGCCACATGAACATGCAGTATGATTTGCCCATTTTCTGCTTTCATTTTTTTTAGATGACAACATACACGAATAACTGACACACTAAAGCGCTGATGCACACCCTGACTTCCCTGCTCTCTCTATCTCTGGTGGAAATCTATGGAAATGGGTTGAGCCAGGTCTAATCAGATTTGCAGATGCAGATGATGTGCAGTGTGGAAACCAGTTGTGTTAAACTCATGGTCCCATGCTCGAGCGATTGATAAAACAGCGTGTATTAAAAGCGCACCACATCATTAAGACTTCAGTGTGTCCGACAGCTCTGTACACACTTTCTCTCTTTGTGTGTGCTAGTCATGTGCCGCCAAAGCATCCAGCAGTGGGAGATGGAAGCATATAATCAAAATTAAATTATTAACAGAAAGGCTTTTAAAATATATGAACACAATGCAAAAACCCTCTAGCTCTAAAACAAGCAGGGGCTTTATCACGCTCGAATTAGTGTCAGGGCTACATGCACGAAGACCGTTACAATGACTCCCCTTAACACCACCTCAACATTACCAAAGACTGCAATGGTACCACGCCAGACAGTCATGGAGTGACTCAGAATGGCAGCGGGTCATCTTCAGTGACGAGTCCACTTTTGTCTTGGTGGAGACGACCAACGAGTCTGTATGTGAAGGCACCGTGGTCAGCGCCTAGACGAATGATTTGTTGTCACGTGTGACACGTCCAGAAGGCCTGGTGTGACTCCAGCTCCACCTCTACCACATAATCTGCAGGAGCTGTCTGAGAATATTCAAGATACATGGGATGGATTATCACAGGACACCATAAGGAATCTCTACAACTCCATACCGAGACGTCTGGCATGATGCGTTAACAAACATGGTGGCCCAAAGCCATACTGAGAGACAGACTTCTGTATGTGTAGCTCAATAAATATTGATCATATCAGTCTACATGTATCATTGTTTAATGTTCCAGGTAACATTTATGTTCCACTGCAGTGGTACACGTAATTTTGGGTGCAACTATTCTTTTAAGGATGAGTGTATACAGTGCACAAAGTTATGGGATATGAACTATTATATGGGTTTTTGCCCAAAATACCCTATTTAAGTGTGTCTCTGTAGAGGATGTGTTCACTTCACCTAGAAGATCAGCAGAACAAACCGTTTGGCTGAAGTGCTGAAGCGAGGAATCATTTACACTCATGCATGTTGTTTTTCTTGGTGTCCTGTTGACTATGTGCTGCTGTTGTGCAGGTCTCAGGCTACAGCAGAAGGATTTCTCGCCCCATGTGGCTGGGTAGAGTGAAGACAAAGCTGCAGAAGAAAGAGTATAAAAAGCTGGGCCAGTTTGTGTCTGACGTCCGGCTCATCTTCAAAAACTGCCACATCTTTAATAAGGTGCGATTACTATCAAACTGTGAAACAAATATATAGAACATGTGGACACCTTAATGTAGTCCATACTTAGTAAAAGCCTGTTTGGCAGATATTACAGCCTGCAGCTGGGTAAAGTAGGTCCAGGTCCTAGTGCTGGTCCATTTTTGGCTTAGCAGGCATACACCAGGGTCTTAACTCAGATAAGGTTTCCAGGTGTCTAGTAAAGGGTAGGTGACCGTGGAGTGACAGTATTAATCTAGGAAGACTGAAGACAAGCTGTGACGATATACAGACCAGCCAGGAGCAAGCTGCAGTGGTCAAGACCTGAGATACACTTGAACAAGCACCGTTCTAGACAGAGGTGCTTGTATGCTCTTGATGTTGTTGAGGAAAAACCCATTTGACTGTGTCAGGTTCTCCGTATGACCTTTATGATGTTGTGCATATTCTGCATGTTTTCTTCTGATGACTCTTCCGTGTAGTTTATACTTGTGCAGGAAGTGCCCGTGCACCACCACTCCTACGTTAGCTAAACCTTCTTGCAGGTCCATTGCTGTCATATGGTGGGTTTGCTTTGCCTTCTTGGCCAGCATGCACACAGTTCTATCAAAGAGTTTTCTTCACCTTTTAAACGTCCCCTTGACCTCCAGAAGTTCCCCCTACGTTCTATTTTACAAACTTTTGGAGAGTGGAACTTAAAATGGTGCCATGTTCTGATATCATCTAAAGCTTGTTCCCTGCTTTGTTAGATTTTAAGTAGAACTTAGATTTTTTGATAGATTGATAAATTGTTTAGTATTTTTTGTAAAGTGTGAATTTTTTGGAAATAGTTTGCTACAGAGATTGTAACGTAGATTGTATTGTGATTGTATTGTGTTGTTTTGTTCTGTAATTAAAAGCAAAATTGATTTTCTTTTTCTCTGTCTGCAGGGAAATAAGTTTGACAAGTTGGGATCCAGGCTGAGTGCGATGTTTGAGAAGGAGATAAAAACCATCTTTAACATCCAGTAGAATTTCTCCTCAATCAGGAACTCATCATTTTAATCATTTTTAAAAACACCTCACTTGCACAGCCACTGGGCAGGCAATCTCTCCTGAAATAGCTGATGGGTGTTCATCAGACCTGGTGCCAAAGGGGTCAGTGCCTCACCAACCAATCTTTTTGAAGTTATGCTTTTACAGATGCAGGTGCTTTTACAAAACAAAGTGAAAGTGAAACTAAACATCATACAGAAGGCCATATCAACCAAGGGTTTAAAGATATCACCCTCTGTTGGCTGTAATATGGTAATGCACTGTACACTGTAAATAATCAACCTAAAATAAGCAATTGAGCTATTTTATTCATCATAAAAAATAAAGGTTTAGACTCAAACAGCTTTATCTAATTTCAGTTTTATTAAATTAGGTTAAATAAGCCTAGTTATTTGACTTGTTGCTACATTAAGTGAAGGACTTTGTACAGGTCGTCTACATGTGAGGAGGTACAGATCTTCTTTCTTAACAGCTAATTTTTTTATAGTTTAATTTGTAGCAGGCTCAACTCTCAGTTCTTTAGTTCTGGTGCCAGGCCTTGCTGGTTCATTCTTGTGTGGTGTTTTGCATTAATTGTCAGGTTCAAGTTTCTTCTTTTTAAAAAAAAATGCATTGTGTTGAAGCAGCAGGGCACCTAAATCTCTGTGGCATAGGTGTGTACGTTATGTCTTATGAATATTGTCCTATTAAAGTCTCATAAATGTCTGCTGTGGTGCATCATGTTTCTCTCCTCTCTATGTAAACTGGGTGGTCCAAATCTTGGTTAATGCTTCTATAAGCGCATCCTAACCCATAACAAGCCTGATGTATCTTGCCCCGCCCACACAAGACAGTTTCAGTGTCAGAGAAACTTGGCAAGCTAAAGCTGTTCAGTGCTTCACATGTTGTTTTGTATGTCTGTCTCATATTACCATCTCATTACCATCTCATTACCATCTCATTACCATCTCATTACCATCTCATTAAGGAAAATAAACAGCTGGCTTTAGTTCTGGATGAGTGGCGGAGCAGTCTAGAAGTGTTGGTCAGAAAAGCTGTTAATCAAGCTGCTCATTAGCCACACTCATACAGTTCTCAGATGAGTCTGATAAGCGTTTTTTATCTGTGTTTTATAATATTCATATCTTATATTAAAGCATCATCAGATTTATGATATAACACTTATGTTTAGAATCATACAGGCATTTTATTGTTCCTCTGTGTCCCTCAAGGCTTTAAGGACAAAGACCACCCTTTATTAGTTTTCAGTCAAAAAATCAAGAGTACAAAGTTATTTAATTTCAGTCATTTTAGTCATTTCAGAACCCAGTCATTTCAGAACCCAGTCATTTCAGAACCCAGTCATTTCAGAACCCAGTCATTTTAGACCCGTATATTAGAACCCAGTCATTTCAGACTCAACCGTTTCAGACCCCAGTCATTTTAAGCCCCACTCATTTTAGACCCCAGCCATTTTAAACCCCAATCATTTCAGACCCAATTATTTTAGACCCCACTCATTTCAGACCCCTATATCGTACCGTAATTACATCAGGGTGAGGGGCTCTGTTTACTTGCTGAAGCTGTGAAAGGATTTTGGCTAGAAGCTTACAGCAAGTCATTTTAACCTACAAGCCTTAAAGATGTTTATACTAGCCATAATATCAAGTATACACATCCATGAAGCCATTTTGACTTGTCATACTGCCAGGATGATATATCCATAATGTCATTTTTGACTATGACTGGTAATATGTTCCATTGATAGTTCATTCTCTCTTACCCATAATTCAAATTCCACTAGTAATAATCTAAATAAAGAGATCATCAATTATATGTATACTTGTAAAAATTCTAATTACTGATATCAACAAATTAATTTTGACTATTTAAAATCCAAAACCACATATCTGTAACTGAATTACGGACTAGTAATAATAACATTTTATCTTAGATACAGATATCTGTAATTACATTTTGACTAGTAGGAATTACATTAAAATGAGTGATCATTAAAAATAACATCAACAATTAAAACACAAGTCCTAAAAGTTTTATAAAATATCATATTTAAAGTATTCAGATTCAGAAGTTTCCTTTCATTTGAACTGGAAGTAAATGTGTGGAGCATGACTACGGGCACAGAAACTGGTGGTTAAAATAAAGACAGGTAAATTCAATAAAGACGTGTGTTATATAGATAGGCTATATTAGCTTGTGTATATGTATATGTATATTTGTGGCTATTTCTGGTTATGTGTTGCCCCCTGTTTGTTTGAGTAAAATTGTGACAGGTTTGCCCATCTTACATATCGCTCCTTTAACTCCTGAAATGCCTAGTTCGCATTACCACCACTGTAAAAACACGTGGACTGGTTGTTTATCCTTTGTTATCCTGGTTGTAGTGCATCATACCCGAGAGAGCCCGGGGCAATAACACGTAGTTAACGGAGGTTACCTGTGACTCACCGCTCTAACATGCTTCTACTTTCACAAACACTCCAACACAGAAACCATATACCCTCTGCTCTGTGTTGTCTGTGTTTGTTAACAAATATTTAAAAGAAGCATATGACAAACACAAAACCCAGGAGACACTCTTGTGTAACGTCCCTCTCAGGGATTCCCAGTATCGCTTACATATGAAACCTTAAAGGAGTCCTAAAGGAGTCTTCATGGGTGCATCTCAGAGCAAACTATTTTAATGACACATTAACACTGGCATTTAATAACTGTTCTTCAGTAAAGACATATACACTATAGACCCCTTACATGACTAAGACCCACTGGCGGGTTCAGACTTTCATAGTAAACTAAGAATAGCTTAGTCAGCTGTAGTTCAGCAGTTTATTAGGCCTACTAAACCTTTTGTCTTGAGGGGCCAAAGGTCACACTGACCACACAGCATGCAAATAAAGTAGGTAAATTTGATCCACAGTGGATTTTAAAAAACATGTTATAACATTAAACTGTAGGTACATTTTTAAATCAAATCAAATCACTTTTATTGTCACATCACATTTCCACAGGTGTGAAGGTGAGTGATAAACTTTGGTGCATAGTGCCTTACAGTACATCAATCTAAAAATATACATTAGACAATGAATATATACAATACTAAGCACAAAATCTGTGTTTATACTAATATACATTTATGAATTAAAGTCATGAATAAAAACCATGATATATGCAGATGTACACATTACCATATAGCACTACGGTAAGGCTGAAGTAGATGAAAGGAAAATAAGAACTGAACTGTATGTAGTGTAAACATGTGTTTGTTCTCAGAGGTTGAGGTTCTGGGGTAGGATTTAAAGTTGTCAAGCATAAAAGGACATTTATTAGTAAATGAAGCTGAAAGGCACCAGGCTGTGTTCAGGTGAATTCAAGTGATCCTTCTTTAGTAGCACCATCTACAGCTATAATAAATGAATAAGATTTTATGTGGAAGAGGAATTATGGACCATTCGTCCTTACACACGTGTTTGGGTTCATTAATATTACAAAGATGCTATGCTTGCACAACCCTTATTGGCTCATACCACAGGATCCTGGAAGGGTTAGGGTCAGGCCTATACTATAGGCACTATTGCCTCCATCTGTGTACAGGCCCATGGTCCTCTAGAGGGTGCTTCATGGCCTACAGGTGGTTTATGGTTTGAGAAACCCTGACTTAGATGATGTTCAGATGAATTTAGATAATTTCACAGGGTTAGTTTAATCACCTTCTCCGTGGCTGTAATTTAGCATATGCTTTTGGTCAGTATTAATTTCAAATATCGGTATCAGTATCAAGTATCACAGCCCCATTTCACTAGTCATATGGATATGTATTTAGGTTTGGAAGTTCATCTACTCTGAACTGGTTGTGTTTTGAGTTGTTCAGACTTCGTAGTCTCCATTAAAGCCAGCTCCTCCATCTGATACAGTTCAGTTATAATATTTGCAGCTTTGTCCCTTTTGGTGGAGCTGCTAAGGTTTCTAGGTTGACTGCCTTTTTCAAGTGATCTCGCTCGCGTGGATTCAGAATTCTCAGGCTAGATGTGTGGGTATATCTCACTATCTATCTACTGCTATAAGTAGCTCATTCTGAGATTAGAATAGCTCATTAGTGAACGAAACAGAAAGGAAGCAGGGTGTGTTCAGGTGAGAACAAAGGTCATATGATGTTATTATTTTGCATACAGCGTCAGAGGAAAAAATTGAAGAGAAAGAGAAAGAGGAATTGTATAGAGAAGAGTGTACAGAGAAACGAAAGCGATCTTTATATCCTTGGTCTTCATGTTTCTACAGCAAAAGAAGCATATGACAAACACAAAACCAGGAAACACACTTGTGTAAAGTCCCTCTCAGGGATCCCCAGTATCGCTTATGTATGAATCCTTAAAGGAGTCCTAAAGGAGTCTTCATGGGTGCATCTCAGGGCAAACTATTTTCATGACACATTAACACTGGCATTTAATAACTGTTATTCAGTAAAGACGTATGCACTGTAGACCCCTTACATGACTAAGACCCACTGGTGGGTTCAGACTTTAATAGTAACTGAAGAATGCTTAGTCAGCTTTGGTTCTGTAGTCCTGAGGGGCCAAAGGTCACAATGACCACACAGCATGCAACTAAAGTAGGTAAATTTGATCCACAATGGATTTAAAAAACATGTTAACATTAAACTGTAGGTAAATTTTTAAAGGAAAATAAGAACTGAACTGTGTGTAGTGTAAACATGTGTTTGTTCTCAGAGGTTGATGTTCTGGGTAAGATTTAAAGTTGTCAAGCATAAAAGGACATTTATTAGTAAATGAAGCTGAAAGGCACCAGGCTGTGTTCAGGTGAATTCAAGTGAACCCTTGAATACAGTAACCTGTAGATCCTCCTTTAGTAGCACCATCTACAGCTATAATAAATAAATATAATTTACATAATAAATAAGAATTGATGTGGTAGAGGAATTTTGGACCATTCGTCCTGGCACATGTGTTTGGGTTCATTAATATTACTAAGATGCCTTGCTTGCACAGCCCTCATCAGGTTATACCACAGGAACCTGGAAAGGTTAAGGTCAGGACTCTATACCATAGGCACTATTGCCTCCATCTGTGTACAGGCCCATGGTCCTCTAGAGGGTGCTTCATGGCCTACTGGTGGTTCACGGCCCATAGTTTGAGAAACTCTGACCACATTTTGTTCAGTAATAAGTGCAGAAATTCAGAGGATTTCACGGGGTTAGTTCAATCACCTTCTTCGTGGCTGTAATTTAGCATATGCTTTTGGTCAGTATCAATTTCAAATATTGGTATCAGTATCAAGTATCACACCCACAAGTATCACAGCCCCATTTCACTTGTCATACGGAAATGTATTTAGGTTTGGAGGTTAATCTACTCCAGACAACATAGATTTGTGCTGAACTGGTTGTGTTTTGAGTTGTTCAGACTTTGTAGTCTCCATTAAAGCCAGCTCCTCCATCTGATACAGTTCAGTTATAATATTTGCACCTTTGTCACTTTTAGTGGAGCTGCTATGGTTGCTAGGTTGACTGCTTTTTACAAATGATCTCGCTCGCATGGATTCAGAATTCTCAGGCTAGATGTGTGGGTATGTCTCACTATCTATCTACTGCTATAAGTAGCTCATTCTAAGATTAGAATAGCTCATTAGTGAACGAAACAGAAAGAAGGCAGGGTGTGTTCAGGTGAGAACAAAGGTCATATGATGTTGTATTTTGCATACAGCGTCAGAGGAAAAAATCGAAGAGAAAGAGAAAGAGGAATTGTATAGAGAAGAGTGTACAGAGAAACGAAAGCGATCTTTATATCCTTGGTCTTCATGTTTCTACAGCAAAAGAAACATATGACAAACACAAAACCCAGGAGACACACTTGTGTAAAGTCCCTCTCAGGGATCCCCAGTATCACTTACGTATGAATCCTTACAGGAGTCCTAAAGGAGTCTTCATGGGTGCATCTCAGAGCAAACTATTTTCATGACACGTATGCATTGTAGACCCCTTACATGACTAATACTCCCTGGTGGGTCCAGACTTTCATAGTAACTGAAGAATCGCTTCAGATAGTTCAGATCCTCCTTTAGTAGCACCATCTACAGTAATAATAAATAAATAAGATTTACCGGATTCACTTTCATAGTAACTGAAAAATAGCTTAGTCAGCTGTAGTTCTGTAGTCCTGAGGGGATAAAGGTCACAATGACCACACAGCATGCAACTAAATTTGAAAAAAACATTTTATAACATTAAACTGTAGATACATTTTTAAAGGAAAATAAGAAATGAACTGTATGTAGTGTAAACATGTGTTTGTTCTCAGAGGTTGATGTTCTGGGTAAGATTTAAAGTTGTCAAGCATAAAAGGTCATTTATTAGTAAATGCAACTGAAAAGCACCAGGCTGTGTTCAGGTGAATTCAAGTGAACCATTGAATACAGTTACCTGTAGATCCTCCTTTAGTAGCACCATCTACAGCTATAATAAATAAATAAGATTTACACGATGTGGAAGAGGAATTATGGACCATTCGTCCTTACACACGTGTTTGGGTCCATTAATATTACAAAGATGCTATGCTTGCACAGCCCTCATTGGCTCATACCACAGGATCCTGGAAGGGTTAGGGTCAGGACTCTATACTATAGGCACTATTGCCTCCATCTGTTCCTTCCATCAGCTCCTCCGTCTGATACAGTTCAGTTATATACATATTTGCACCATTGTCACCTTTGGTGGAGCTGCTAATAAACAGTAGGTGTTAAAAAAAACAAAGTTTTATGTTTTACTTTGTAGGTTGACTACATTACAAATGATCTTACTGGCATGTATTCAAAGTTCTCAGGTTAAATGTGTATCTACCGCTATAAGTAGCTCATTCTAGGGTTAGAATAGCTCCTTAGTGAGCAAAACAGAAAAGAAAGCAGGGTGTGTTCAGGTGAGAGCAAAGGTCATGTGATGTTATTATTTGAGAAAGAGAAAGAGGAATTGTACAGAGAAGAGTGTACAGAGAAACGAAAGTGATCATCCTGTAGGAGGAGAGAGAAGCGGGAGGGAAGGGAAGCAGGATAAATCTCCTCTGCCTTTCGGCTGAGTGTCACTTGTTATCAGGTACCTGTGTGTGTAGTGCATGCTTGTTTATGAGTGTAGCTGAGCGGGAGATACTGGATTGTGTTCTACAAGGTGAGTAAATCTTTCACATTATAATCATATCTGATCCTGGTTTCTTCTCTCTGCTGTCAGTCTTTAACTGCTGAACTGTTACTTATCATCTGAGCATTTCTGAACTTTATGGTTAGAGGTTCTTAAAGTTACAGTCGCACAGAGCTGCTGCTGCTGCTGCTGAGTAAGTGAAAATACCAAATAGTTTATACTGAAAAGTGACGCTGTTACCTTTTTCTAGTTTCTGGGCATAGACGTAATGTTATTCAGCTTCAAGCATTCGAGCCAAAAGGAACTCCAGAAAGAGTAATGCATAGAGCTCACTCCTATTCTCTTGCTTTCTTGTTAAAAAAAAAGAAACACAGACCCCAATTTTACAACAACGCATTACTAATGCAGCCAGCGTGGAGTGAGGTGCTTGTTGTGAATGTAGCATATAGGCTGCCAAATGGGTTGGCACCACTTGGGTGGACTGCTCCTAGTAGCAAGATGTGAGCCACATATGACCAATGTTAAGGCCATGTTTCAGCCAAAAGTAGCCAACTCTGTCAATACGTGGGCTCACAGCAGATTGCCAGTGCCGACAGTGGGCCAGCGATGCCATATCTTTGCCAGATGTAGCCCACATAACAAGCGGATTTTAGCCTATTTACTTTATGTAACACAAATGTAACACTATCTAAATATCTGATGTAATCTTTATGTTTCAGGAAAGTGATATTTATGGTTGAAGTGAAATGAACAGAGGCTGAGACGGATTCTAGCTGCCTGAGTGTAAAGAGCAAATGAAAACTAGAAAACAAAGGAGGAATGACAGGCCAAGACAGACATAAATTCTGACATGAAAAATGATGAAAAATCAACAGAGGAAGACAAGAAGGATACCCAGGAGCTGCAGGATGAATGGTCAGCTCAACTACTGACACACTTATATCTTTAATAATACACAGTAATCTACCGCTATTCTACTACGTGCAACGAAACTGCTGTCTTCTGGGTTTACATTTTGAGGTTTTTTTTTTTTGTATATAGATCTTATTTATTATTTGTATGTTTCCTGACACTTCTGTTATTTCCTCTTATCTTATCTTATCTTATCTTATCTTATCTTATCTTATAAACGTTGTGTAAAGTGTTACATTTCAGCCTAATAAAATATATTTGGAAATTACTGCAAATGTTATAATGATGTACAGTACGGTGTGAAAGTCGGAGGACATGAAAGGTATTAATTTTCCAGCATTCCTTTGCTCTCAGTTTTCAGAGAAGTCTACAGAGAGGTTTTTACACAGCTACAGTTGACGCTGGTTGCAGTTTTTGTAACTCACAATGCAAATAATCTCATTACAAATAGATACATGGTCAATTAAACTTGTTTACACATTCATTTCATTTCAGGCTTAGTGAGCAAGAGGTTTCTAACGCTCCCCAAGAACAAGCAGACCTTTATGGTCACATGTGGAGGTAAAGGAGGCATGCTGTACAAGGAAAAGTTCAACAACAGTAAGTCTGAACATGTCTGAGTATATGTCTACACTATACGAACAATGCTACTCAACACAGAAATAGTTTAATTCTACTGTTTTGTTCATTCCTATTTCCAGAGGTGTATAAAAATCAGGCAACTAGTCACGCAGTCTGTCTTTACAAACATGGTTCGTTCGAAAGAGCTCACTGAATGTGAACTTACTTCCCTCATATGTATTCCATGATCAGCTGTCAGTGGTATTATTGGAAAATGGACACGTTTAGGAGCCACAGCAACTCTAGACACACCACGTATGTTTCCAGAGCTGCTGAGGCACATAGTGTGTAATAGTCACTAACGATCTGCTGACCAACTCAAAAACCTCTACCGGCATCAACATCAACACAAAGACTGTGTACTGGGGGCTTCATGCGAGCCCTAGATCACCAAGCATCAGATGAAGTAATGTAAAGCACGCTGCCACTGGAGCAGTGAACAGTGGAGTGATGAATCACAGTTCTCTGTCTGGCTGTCTGATGGACGAGTATGGGATTGGTGAATGTCAGGGGCATGTTACCTACCTGACTACGTTTTGCCATCTGTGTATGATGATATGAAGCTGTTTTCTCAGGAGGTTGGCTTAGGCCTGCGAAGAGAACTGTTGATGCTTTAGCATACCATGAGCATAGGTTTGCACATGGACAGTAGGGGCGTGTCCTTACCAATATTTGTGGGAGGACAGCATTGTAGTTTTGTTGGATAAGAGCATAAGGGGTGGTGTGGTGAGGTGACACACGATAGAGGTATGCCTTAACTGGGCTCATGTTGGGTGAACCTGTAGGCCACACCATTTGTCAGAACTCTTCAAAATGCTCAAACTAATTCTGGATGACTTAGGGCAGGTGGTACAGTACATTACCCAGCTAGAATGTCCACAGTGCCTTGTATGAAATGCAATAATTCATGTCACCTTGCCATAAGCACACTGGCCAAAGTTTAGCCTCACTCACAAAAAAAAAAAAAAACACTTCACTCACAACTTATTCAGGTGTGGGCATTTCCAAAACCACTATATAATCAATATACATACTGCTATTCCATGACTTTTGGTATGTCTGTGTATATACATAATACTGTAAATATAGAACAAAATATCATTTGTTAACTTTTACCTGTTGCCTTTTATATTGTATACCACACCTACATGCACAGTTCTACTGGAATTAACTGACACCCCCTCCTCTGTAGGTGAGCCGTGCATGGCAAGGCGCTCTAAAAACCGGTGGTTCATCAGAAGAATTTGACAAAGCTTGCCTTAACTGGGCTCATGAAAAAGAACAAGAAGGCCACAAATTTGTCATCCTGTATCGTGCCACTCCTTTACAAACACTTATAGAGGTAAATACACAGAACATGCAACGATCTCACACTACAGTCTACACCATCTCTGAACAAAGGTAGATGGCTTTACATTCAGTCAGTATAAGCACAGAAATGAAGAACTGGTGACAGAATTTATACATTTATAAGAACATATCTACAGTCTAGGGCTGCACAATACATCACTTCAGCATCACCACTGCGCATGTGCAGTAGTCATATCACAAGGTGTGCAATGTCAGTGTCCGGCTGGATACAAAAGGAAGACTTGATTAATATACAAGATTATTAATTAACATAAACAGAAGAAATCATAAAATGCAAGTTAGCTCACCAGGCTGCTAGCATTCTGGTGTTTCCTTTGGAGGAAAATGAAAGATTAGCCATTATATAGACATAGAAACAATCAAAATGGTGGGCTGTAATCGGTAGTGTCCATAAGCGTGACATGCATGTATGAGTACAGTTAACAAACGCTGGAATCCCACAATTAAAGCAGAGGTTAGGCCAGCTTTGGTCTTTGTTCTAAAGTTAAACTCTTGATGTATAATAGCTTGTGTCCGGATTCAGTCTTACTTAAGTGGACTTGGTGACGAGTAAGTGTAACACCAGAGGGACTGACCACACATGGGCAGAGTGGATTTATTAACAGTGCTGCAGCACAGGGCAGGACAGGTGGACGATGGGGAGATACAAGGCCAAAACCATGAGGCAGTCTGGGTGAAAGGGCAAAAGGTCAAACAGATCAACGACAGGGGAACCACTTAGTAAGCAACTATAATGGCAATACCTTGCAGAGAGACAAGTGGAAAGAAGGCATCAGTGTACCCAGCTGCATCCCACCGTTACATAACTGGTCATTAACGTGAC
Source organism: Prochilodus magdalenae (assembly GCA_024036415.1). Taxonomy (NCBI): domain Eukaryota; kingdom Metazoa; phylum Chordata; class Actinopteri; order Characiformes; family Prochilodontidae; genus Prochilodus; species Prochilodus magdalenae. The sequence goes on from JAMWET010003845.1 coordinate 57,597, forward strand.
CGAAACATTGAATGGGCAAATATACTTGGCAGACGTTTTTTACTTTCACCTCTGGGCTTGTTAGCCTGACGCTCGTGTCATATGCTTGCAACAGCCTCTATCCGTTAGTGAGTCTCGTCCCAGAACTCTACGCTCCTACGCATCCGATGGTCAAACGCCGGGACGTCAGCAGGTTCAATGGACCAGGGCTTAGGAGGTGGCTGATAACCAAATGTGCATTAGAACGGTGTGAAATTAGTCGTTTGCATGATAAATCCTCTGCTTTAGTGTAACGTGCGCCAAACATGGAAAAGAACAAAGACCAATGTGCCTAGAGAGAATTTATTGTCTTGACAGACCTCATGTACTCAGGGTTCTTGTGATCCATTAAGATCACGAAGGGACTGACTGACGACTCTACTGCTGATAGTCTCAGGGGCTTCTCCAGTAGTTCCAGCGGTATGTTGAATGGTGAGGGCTCACTGGATGAAATTACCCTCAGCTTGAAGTCGATCAGTGCTGGGAAAACGGGAAGATTGTGGGAAGTATAATGTAACAGGCAGGAGAAAAGCTTTGTGACCATACTAGGAACTGGACTACTCACCACATTAGCATATGGGGTAAGCTCCACACACTTTCCCAGGGATGACGCCTGAGGTCTGCGCGGGTGAGCTCGACAATCACAAAAAATGTGACTAGCTTCGCCGCAATACATGCACAAACCCCCACCCCCATGTAATCTGCAGAGCCTCCTCTCCTGTGTCAGACGAGTGATGTCACACTGATAGGATACTCAGGTAAAGCCTCTTCAGGAGCTGGTTTGGGAGTCAGACAGGACCTGGACTCAGTGATGCGAGAACAGTGAGCAGACACTTGGGTGCTAGAGAGCATAGTCCACTGACTGATGGAAGCTAAGCCTTGTCTTAAATGATATTTGATCTTATTCGATACCTGAACATAACTATCAGTGCAGGTTCGCTCCAGCTGCAGCTGGCCGCTAGGTACCATGGTAGGTAATTCCATGGTGTACTCGGCCACAGAATTCACACCTGTCATAGTTTCACAACTGCCACTGAGACCTTGCCTTGCGGGGATGATCGAAGGCAGCTTTGAACTATAGCTTGACCAATGTTCAGACAGCAGTGGCCCAGTGCAATGTCTTGCCAGTGAGATGCTCGAAGGATGACTCACCATGAAATGATGGTTTAAAAAAGTCTTCAGCATAAAAACAATTAAATGATTTTATTCATATTTTTATTTTCTGTGCAGATGAACTCCCCTGTAGAATAATCACTCTAGAATGATTCTTTATCTCCAAATTGATCTTCAATATCAGATCACAATATGTAGTATATATATATGCATATATATATGCTAATATGCTATTTCCAATATTGTGCAGCCCTATTACAGTTATTACAGTAGGTTTAAATTACATTTCTAAGTGAAAACGAATTAAGCTTCACATGTAATTTAACAAGAGTAGTCCAAATATTTACATACAACTGTACATAATTAACTATTTGTACAAGTATAGAGACTATAGAGTGCTGTTGGTGACCTCTTCTTTATCTTCTGCTGTTTAGAACGGCTTTCTTTCATCTTCATCATTTAAGCAAAAGACGTTCCCGGATATAAAGGTACAACAGTTCACTCCTGTATTCTTTAAATGGTGATGTTTCAGATGAAATTATTTGTTATTCTCTCTTTTACATTCTTACTGAATTCTTTTTAGGGTTGTAGTGTTTTTCTCACACTGTACTTTTTTTCTAAACTCTTGCACACTCATGGTTTTCCGAAGTCTTCACCTGTTTGCCGGGTCTCACAGGTAAGAGCAGCAAGGTCACTATAATGTATATGATAATCACTGTAAAGGTAAATGTAATGACTGCAACGGCAGTACAAATCATTGTAATGACTGTTAATATGTCTGTGTCTGAAACGTAAATGCAGAAGGCAGCGAGGCACCTGGTCATGTCCACATGTAATGTTTTTCTAAAAGGTTTCTCCGTTGAGCTCTTTTATGAAGGCAGTGTAAATGTTTTTTTTTACCTTAGATATCCCATAATATTCTGTGTCAGTGCCAATTCAGTTAGGACAAAAAGAGCCAAAGACACAAGCACAGTGGAAAACGCTGCCTTCCGCAGGCAAGGCATAGAGACAACTGCCTTTAGCCATAGCCCAAAAGTCACTGTAGTGACCGCAATGACTGTAAAAGCCAATATAATTACTGTAAAAATCACCGTAATGACTGTAAACAGTTAAAGTTATTGGAATCACTGTAAATATCACTGTAATGACTGTAAATATTACAGTAGTGACTGTAAATTCAGTAAAAGTCATTAATGACTGTACAGACACCGTAAGTCACAGTAATGCCTGTATAGGTCGCCATCGTGGCTATGAAGATCTCTGTAATGACTAACGACGCTCACTGTAATTACAACATATTAATGTGTTTGTTATTTTAGCCACGGTGCAGGACATCATTGTTTCCCTCCAGACGAAGCAGCAGACATTCGACAAGTTAGTAACTTTTTCCTTGACTACTGCTGTGTATACAGTGTGTACGTGGTGGATTCTTATAATATTTAATACTGGCCTTAAGAAGGAGCTATAAATCAGAAGTAATTATTAGAAGAAAGGTGAACAGATGTGTGTATATTTCCTCATATTCTGTATTTGTATTGTATTTTTCTATAAATATTAAAATACTAAATATTAACATTTACTGTTGTGACATCCTGTGTGGTCCTGACCAACCCTGACCAACCCTGGGCAATTTTGATATGTTTGACTCACACATAAAAACTGACCTTCTGATCATTCCTCTAAACGGACAGAGATGTGGATGTAGTAATAAGACTCCATACAGTTCAGCATCAGACTTCATCCCTTTACATCCCTTCCAAGAGCATCTCCAGAAGATACAAAGCTACCATTTCTCCTTTTTTCACATGTTTATAAATCACATGCTTATAAAAAGTTGTGAAGCAGGAGGACTGTTATGCTAGCCTAGGGTGGCCACTTTCATAACCTCAAAAGACATGCCGCCCCTCAAAAGGAGGACATTAATGTATGAATTAATTAATGAATTATAATAAGACTCCATGCTATGCAGTAAATTTGGGTATTGTAATTTACATGTAGGAGAAACTTGGCAAAAAACATTTTCCTGCTGAGTAATCACTCAGGCTTCTGGTTTTACCTGCAGATGGGCACACAGAGATTATTAGCCTTTCAAATCACACAGGAGCAGTGACGACGATGATGATGATGATGAAGATGATCAGGATGATGATGATGATGGTAATGATGATAATAATGGTGATGGTGAAATATTATCAGGGACATGTTCTCCAGAGAGAGGAACTCTAGATAAAAGTTGCTTTGCTACAGGTGCGTGTAAGCATGAACAATTTTTTATTGTTTTATTCTATTATATTTACAGTTTGAACGTGAACTTGATCCCTTTACATGCCAAGAGCATCTCCAGAAGATATCAAGCTACCATTTCTCCTTTTTTCACATGTTTATGAATCCAGTTGTGAAGCAGGAGCACTGTTATGCTAGCCTAGGGTGGCCACTTTCATAACCCCAAAAGGGAAGACATGACCCCCCCAAAAGGAGGACATTAATGTATTACCGTTTGCTGTTGTGACATCCTGTGTGCTCCTGACCAACCCTGGCCAATTTGGGGAGTTGTTACACACTAAAAACTGAGTAGCATATAGTCCTCTAAACAGACAGATATGGATGTATTTGAGTTAGAATACTTGATGCTTGCAGTTGTATATTGTAATACCCAATCATCAGAAAAAACATTATCATAGGCTTCTGGTTTTACCTTTAGATGGGCACACAGCAGAGATAACTCAGTTTTCCAGTTGATGTTTAGATTAATAGGAGGACGGAGTGTCTTTGGGGAGCTGTTAGGGCTACAGTATATAAACAATTTCCAAAATTATTTTACAGCTGGAGATCTCCAGACCAAAGCTGCCTCACTGGGAACACGATATACAAATGTGCTCTGGAACAACGCAAGTGGAGGTGGTGACAAAGAACGTACCCCAAGACAGAAATGGACGGTGAAGGACTCGGTTTTGGTAGTATCACTTGTACCTATGGTTTGGGTTTTTGATTAACATAACAGTAATTGTTAACTGACTATATCAAATCATATTTTTATTAAATAACAGTTCAGGAAAAATGTGTTTCAAAAGGAGTAGAGAGGTTAATAAGCTCTACCTTTTAATAACTGCAAAGAAAATGTTGATATAGAAGATTTTTCTCCATTTAGCCCAAATATATATTTCTTTCCTTAATTTATATTTCTTGTATTTTTAATTCTAGGAAGACTATATGCAGCCTGGCAGGACAGATGTCACAGAGGAGGGCAGTGATGACCAGGATACAGAGTCCTCCATGTCCATAGACACCCTGCCACCTTCACCTGTGTGCCAGGAGTCCTCCAGTCCATCAACTCAACTGAACTCACCTGAAAATACATCATCACATCCAGGTCTATTGGAAGCAATTAAAAGTCCCATTGTTAAGACTGTCTCTCGAGCACTGCTGGATTCCACTCAGGATGTCGATGAAACATTTGTAAAACAAGTAGTAAGTAAAATAAAGCAAATCAAGGATCCAGCGACCAAGATACAGCTCCGGCAAAACATCCTTACAATGATACTCGATGCACAAGATGCTGAGTGGAAAGCCTCCTCATGCCCAGTTCTTTGAAGCACAACACATTTTAGTTCATGGTTTAGTTTGTATATTGTTTTTATTGTTTCTTTAAAAGGGAAGACTTTTAGTGTATTATTTAAATGACTCACAGGAAGCAAAGACCCGGGATGCCAGATGATGTTTAATGTCATGAAAAGTTTAAACATTAAAGAAATGTCTTTAGTGCTTTTTATTTTTGCTTTTAATAAAAATAAAAACCACTTTCACTGTCCATATGTACTCAGTTCAGTCTCAGATAACAAACTCTAACATGCTAACAGTTGCATTTTGAATCAGATTCAGAGTTCTCACTAGGGGTAAAAGAAGGGAACGCATCAGCCCACTCGTAAATTCTTACTTTCGTTATCACAGTGTGACTACTGGATTGCTTGTGAGGGCTGAATGCTACAACAGGGTTGCGGGTTATAATAAAAAAAAGTGTAACCTTGACACCGCCGATCCTAAGGACTCCTCTTCCCAGAGTGCACTACCCGATGACGTCACACGCACATGTCCCCAGTCTCCCATTCATTCCCATTCTAGGTCTCCCGAGTTTTATCACAGCTGTCGTCAATTACCAGTCTGCATTGAATCCCCACACACGCACACACTCGCTGCTTTTAGCTCTGCGCGAATCGAGTCCAGTTCTTTGTCCCTGACAAAATGATGGCAAACTGCTATAGGACATCCAGTGCAGGGGCATTTAATCAAATGTGCAGCATCAATGTCTTTGGAAAATTAAAAAAATCTATGGTTTTGATCTCTTATCTACACATTCACACACACACACTCCTATTATATATATCTGATTACCTGATAATTTTTTTCCTCAGACCAGATTCCTCAGGTATCATCCACCTCTGCCTCCCTTCTCTAGGAGCTGCTCTTAAATAGACTTCCACCAGTCTATACAACCCAGCTCCCCTCTTCTATACAGAAGAGCAAAATAATTATTAGTAAGAATAATTAACAGACTAAATACAAACTCCACAAAAAGCATATTCACAACGCACACCTGCCTCATAAACTAAAACCCATAGGCTGGACAGAATCAAATTACATGAAAACAAAAATCTCCAAAGTGTATAAGCCCCATGAATCCAGATAATAACAGACTCCAAAGCCCATTTAACACAGTTAACACAAGAATCAAAATTACAGTGATGTTGAGGAATGATGATGATGATAGTCATTGATTAACATTGATGATTATAGTTTGTGGATCTCCTTTTCTTGATCTCTTCATCTCACCTGATGGGGTTCCTAATGCCTCTAACAGCCATGTGGTGCTTCTACTCCATGGAGAAAAAGTTCATCCTTAATTTGAGGAAGAGGGACGTCCTCAGAACTGACTTCAAATGGGGTCTCAGTGAAGTTGAAGTGCTGCTGCTGTCTAGAGTCTCTAGTCATCAAATCTAAGATATACGCGAGGATGTGGTGCACAAATCTAAAACAATTAGACAGAAAGGAATTGGAGGGTGGGGTCAAAAAGAAGGAAAAATCTAAAATGGGTGAATTAACACTCACCTTTAAAGCCACCATGCACTGGATGCATCACGACATGCAGCGTCACATAGCAGACGCAGTTCAATGCACTGCTATGCTACACATAGCACTTTTTTGGGGGGTTGTCTGTGTCTGTCTGGACGTGTCTCATTGTAAACCAGTCAATCAGAGCAGAGCTCACCAAAAAAAAAAAAAAAACAGTCTTGTTTCATAGGTCACATCATACGGGTGTAAACAGGTGTGTTAAACTACATCTGGCCATTTTTCACCTCGCCCAAAGTCTCATGTCTCCTGTAACTGTAAGGTAAGACTCTGAGACTCGTCCTGCGCCGGCCACTAGAGGGCAACACTGGAGCACTCCCAATCAAGGTAGACTCAATACACCTGTGGCACGCTCTACCTGTACTTAAGGGCAGTGCTCCACTCCGACGTTGCTCAGTCTTTGAGAGTCCGAACAAAGACTCAGATGGTAATCTGGTGTCTCATGGGAGGAAAAGAGAAGGGAAAGAAAAGATTCCTTTGTTAAAGCACATCCTTCTCGGTTGCCCTTTATCCCTCAGTCTTTGTTTTGGAGAGGCTGACTTTGTTTTGTTGTTGGCTGCCGTGTCCTCGCCAGCTCTCCAGCGATCCTGTTTTCATAGTCGCCATATTTGTTCCCATGTGCTTCTTAGTTTCCACCCGTTGTCTGCTCTTCTGTCCGTGTTGGTGGCTCACTCAGTTTACGTTGAATATGGCCGTATGAGTGTGGTAACAGCAAATTAAAAAATTAAGATTCACTAAAGTCCCCTCTATTAAAAACAGTATGCCAAAGGCCATTTTGCACAAATCATAAAAAGCTATTATTATATCAGTTATTAGATTAATGTGAAAGCCAAAAAGACCTGCCAGATGTGGGTAATCACATCAGGGTGAGGGTCTCTTTCCCTCAGCCACCAGCATTCTGCATTTAAAATAAAAAACTGCTTGCAGTAAGTCAGTGCAGGGCACAAAATAGAAGCCAGTGGAGGGGAATGAAGGGTAGAGGAAGATCCTCACTAATTTAAAATATTGAATATGGCCATATGAGTGTGGGACAGCAAATTAAAAAAATAAAAGTTGACTAAAGTTTGACCAAATATGCCAAATCTAATTTTGCAAATCATAAAAAGCTATTATTATATCAGTTATTAGATTAATGTGAAAGCCAAAAAAGGCCTGCCAGGTGTGGGTAAATTTTGGCAAGGGATTTCCCTCACCACCAGTCTGCATTGTGCTAATGTCTGCATTACTGAGTGCAAAGACAGACTGCTGCATGTAAGATAAAGCTACTTTAACCCCGTGAAATGGTTATAATTTCATTTGGCAAACTTAGTAGGAAACAGCCCAACACTAGGAGTGACTTTTATTTTGAAAAAAGTCTGTGCTGATATCTATAATTACATTTGACCAGTAATAATGAAGTTTATTTGTGAAAATATTAATTATTTACTATTTAATATCTAATTGTATTTTTACTGGTCAGTTATATTTGATTTTACTAGTCTTTATAGAAGCTAACTTAAAGTGAGGTTACTCACCTGCAGTGTGGATTTCTGGTAAAAAATGGTCTGTAAAGATGGCTAACACAGCTGTTTGCTAGCTAGCTAATCTGTGTTTACATGATGTAAAGAAGGCTAGCGTTTTCTAGTTAGCTGACAAGACAGCAAGTTTTAGGCAAGCAAGAAACAGGTCAGTATGGGGGGAGGGTCGGTGGTACTGGCCTCCTCCCAGTAAACAGAGAAAGTTAGACCACATTGCCCAGTAATGATGAGAAGAAAGTAGCTGAGCTGTAGTGTTATTGATCCAACAGCTGTACGCTAGCCTTTGTTCTTCTTATAATAGGATAATGAATGGCTGGTCTATATGGCAATAGTAAAACTGCCTGTTTGGCTGTATGCCAAAACTACTAAGTACAGTTAAGAGGTTTGATGCTGAACGTTTCTTTCAGACTGGTAGGTAAACAGCTTCCCTTGTTTCTTAAGTTATGATATGATAGCCTTCTGGTTATGTGTTGGCCTCTAGTTGTTTGTGTAAACATGTGACAGGTTTGCCCATCTTACATATCGCTCCTTTAACTCCTGAAATGCCTAGTTCCCATCACCACCACTGTAAAACCATGTGATAAAGGGCTGGTTGTTTATCGTCTGCGTCATACCTGAGAGAGCCCGGGGCAATAACACGTAGTTAGCGGAGGTTACCTGTGACTCACCGCTCTAACACGCTTCTACTTTCACAAACACTCCAACACAGAAACCATATACCCTCTGCTCTGTGCTGGCTGTGGTTGTTAACAAATATTTAAAGGAGCCTATGACAAACACAAAACCCAGGAGACACACTTGTGTAATGTCCCTCTCAGGGATTCCCAATATCGCTTACGTATGAAACCTTAAAGGAGTCTTAAAGGAGTCTTCATGGGTGCATCTCAGGGCAAACTATTTTAATGACACATTAACACTGTTGTAATAACTGTTATTCAGTAAAGACGTATGCATTGCAGACCCCTTACATGACTAAGAACTGAACTGTGTGTAGTGTAAACATGTGTTTGTTCTCAGAGGTTGAGGTTCTGGGTAAGATTTAAAGTTGTCGAGCATAAAAGGACATTTATTAGTAAATGAAGCTGAAAGGCACCAGGCTGTGTTCAGGTGAATTGAAGTGAACCATGAATACACAACATGTAGATCCTCGGATTAAAAGGCACCATCTACACTTAATAAATATAATAAATTGAAAATAATAAATTGTATTTTATGTTAAAGGAATTTTGGGAAGATTCGTCCTGGCACATGTGTTGAGGTTCTGAGGTAATATTTAATGTCAAGCATAAAATGCATTTATCACAACCCTTATTGGCTCTTACCACAGGAATCCTGGAAGTGGTTCAGGGAGAGGACTCTATACCATAGGCACTATTGTTTTCGCATCCAGTATCAGGCCCATGGTCCTCTAGAGGGTGCTTCAGGAGACTGAGAGGATTCGAGAACCATAGAGAGAAACTCTGACCACATTTGTCAGGATAAGTGCAGAAATTCAGAGGATTTCACGGGTTAGGATCACCTTCTTCGTGGCTGTAATTTAGCATATGCTTTTAGTCAGTATCAACCTCAAATATTGGTATCAGTATCAAGTGCTCACCACCACAGATCACAGCCCCATTTGACTTGTCATAAAGAGTAATTAGGTTTGGATTTAATAACCTGTAGACAACATAGTTTTTTGTGCATGAACTGGTTGTGTTTTGAGTTGTTGCGAAGACTTTTAGTCTCCATGTAGGAGCCAGCTCCTCCATCTGATACAGTTCAGTTATAATATTTGCACCTTTGTCACTTTTAGTGGAGCTGCTATGGTTGCTAGGTTGACTGCTCTTTGCAAATGATCTCGCTCGCATGGATTCAAAATTCTCAGGCTAGATGTGTGGGTATATCTCACTATCTATCTACTGCTACAAGTAGCTCATTCTGAGATTAGAATAGCTCCTTAGTGAACGAAACTGAAAGGAAGCAGGGTGTGTTCAGGTGAGAGCAAATGTCATGTGATGTTATTATTTTGCATACAGCGTCAGAGGAAAAAAAATGAAGAGAAAGAGGAACGTAGGAGGAGGGAGAAGAGGGTGGGAAGAGAAGCAGAATAAATCTCCTCTGCCTTTCGGCTGAGCGTCACTTGTTATCAGGTACCTGTGTGTGGTGCATGCTTGTTCATGAGTGAGAGATACTGGATTGTGTTCTACAGGGTGAGTAAATCTTTCACATTATAATCATATCTGATCCTGGTTTCCTCTCTCTGCTGTCAGTCTTTAACTGCTGAACTGTTACTTATTCTCTCTGACAAACGCAGCGTAGCAGTACTAGCTGCAGGGGTGTCATATCTTACCTTCCTGAACTCTATTCTAAAGTTTTCTCTTTTATAATAACAGGGACTGCCTCGCCTCTACAAGATCTTAGCCTGTGAGGACATTTAATTGCTGACTGATGTTAAATGGTCAAAGTAACAGAAACGGAAATGATGACTGAAACAGAAACAGATTCTGACTGGCTGAGTGAGGAGGAGAATACCAAGACCAAACAAAGGAGGAAGAGGAAAATGGTGACTGAGACAGAGTCAGACTCCGACTGGCTGAGTGAAGAGGAGCAATGGATGATGAAAAACCAACGAAGGAAGAGAAGGATGATGACCAGAAGTTGCAAGCTGAGGCTGTCACCTGTGCATACGTTTTATCTGGAGACACCCAACCAGAGGCCTGCGAGCAACCAATCATCAACAATTCAGGGTAAATTACAAAGTGGTTTAATTAGTTTTAGTATTTATGCCCTAAATCTACAAGCCTAAAGAAGCTACAAGGCTAATGTAACACCCTATTAATAAAATTTGTGAACTGCAATATAAGTTACATTTAATCCAAAATAATCATATTGTATTTTATAGCTAATTACTTGCAAAGAAATCTACAAGGATATTTTTTCCACACCTCTAAAGTTCAGTCTTAGTCACTGGCTGCTGTTTCTGCTTCTCACAGATGTCGACTAATCAGTCCATTAAACTCTCACCCATGTTAAAAGGTTTTTAATTCCTAAAACATTGCTATTTTGACATTTCACACATAACATAATTCATAACGCTGAATGAGGCTTCCCAGATTCGATGGCTGGGCTGAACTGTAGAATGTTTCTGTTCATTCTCTATTCACCATCCCACTGTTGCATTGTTTGACATGAACCTGGGTTCACTGCTAATGCACATCAATTTCAGATCCCTCAGAGATTTCTCTTCAAGTCACCTGTGGAAATAAAGAAGGCATACTGTACAAGGAAAAGTTCGATAATAGTAAGTCTGTGTTGAGTGTATGTACTGTTATATTTGGGCTTGGCTCATTTTGCATGGGAGGACTACAGGGGTTGGACAATGAAACTGAAACACCTGGTTTTAGACCACAGTCATTTATTAGTATGGTGTAGGGCCTCCTTTTGTGGCCAATACAGCGTCAGTTCGTCTTGGGAATGACATATACTGCGTCCTGCACAGTGGTCAGAGGGAGTTTAAGCCATTCTTCTTGCAGGATAGTGGCCAGGTCACTACGTGATGCTGGTGGAGGTTCGTCCTTCTTGGTGGTATGCTGACATTACCCTGGATACCGTGGCTCTTGATACATCACAAAGGCTTGCTGTCTTGGTCACAGATGCACCAGCAAGACGTGCACCGACAATGTGTCCTCTTTTGAACTCTGGTATGTCACCCATAATGTTGTGTGCATTGCAGTATTTTGAGCAGTACTGTGCTCTTACCTGCTAACTGAACCTTCACACTCTGCTCTTACTGGTGCAATGTGCAGTTAATGAAGATTGGCCACCAGGCTGGTCACACTAAAAATGACAGGTGTTTCAGTTTCATTGTCCAACCCCTGTATATATGTATGTGTGTGTGTGGATGTGGCCAGGGACCAGCCATACCTGTATAAGTTGTAAGATGTTACCTTGTGAGTGAGGTTAAACACTGGTCGGCATGCTCATGGCAAGGCAAATGGATTATGGTTTGAACAAGGGATTATACTGGAATGCCTCAACTGGGCTCCTTTCTGGTCAATGACAATTTGTCCTGCTTGCCCGGTGCCTTGTTGACAGCTGGGGTCCATGGCTTCATAGGGTCTATACCCCACACAAACCCTATTATCATCATCATTGGTACCATGACTTCAAACTGTCAAACTAATACACATATTGCCAGTACTCAGAAGCCCAGGTTAGGCACTGGCCTGTGGGATATGGGTGTGTGGTTCATGTTGGCTTTCCATGAGTATACTGACCAGTGTTCAACCTCACAACCACTTCATAATCAGTTTCCATACTGCTATCCTATTGTATGTCAGTGTATACATGCGGTATATAGTATGTACACTTCCTCTGTAGGTGAGCCATGCATCCTCTCTGAAGACCAGTGGTTCACCCCGACAGAATTTGAGAAGTTTGGAGGAAAGGAAAGAAACAAAAAGTGGAAACAGAGCATTCTTCATAACGGCACTGCTTTACAAACGTTCATAGAGGTAAAAAGCTCACACTGCAGTCCACACCATCTCTGAACAAACACAAAAGGCTTCACATTCACTCTGAAATGAAGATCATATTGGTTATATAGAAGTTATGCCTCTACAAAAATACATGTAGCGTCACATGCAGAAGTGTAAAATTATATATTGTACTGATTTTCTAAGCTAAAATAAGTTAGTGTCTAATGGCTTTTAATTTGGGGCACCCAAATATACTCATCATCAAAAAAGAGTTGCACCCAGAAGGAAGTGTTGCTGTGTTCAAGGCAGGATCTTGAGATGGCAGCAGTATGCGGACGAGCAATGTTGTGTTGGGATAGTGCACTGGAGTGTGTGTTCAGAAAAGTTAGGACTACTAGTTGCAGGACCTACATTTCTACATTTAGCTGACACTCTTATCCTGAGCGACCTACAGGGTTAATCATATTACAGGTAGGCCAGTGTAGTGTTAGGAGTCTTGCCCAAGGACTCTTATTGGTGTAGCACAGCATAGTCACCCAGACAGAGAATCGAACCCCAGTCTCCCACATGTTGTGGTGGCGCCTCCCTTGTGGTTATTGGTGTTGTCCGCAGAGCTACGCCAACCACCACCTCCTTAATGTAACGTGCCCGTAATGAGAACCAAAGGTGATCTGGCACTGTACGAAACTGCACCCCACACCATGACACCAGGCCTCAGACGTGTGACACCCATGAAACTTGAATCATGTGCATGTCTCACAATGTCAGACCTACCCACCAAGTTTCATCCGTGTTGGTTGATGCCTTCTGGGTAACTGTCAGCTATTTATGATGATGAGTGTGTTTACATAAGTATGTATAACACACATGGTGTAGCCACATTACTGGGTCTTACAGTCACACAAGTGCATAGACTAGACTTCATTCTAGTGCTCTTACTGTTCTCTTCTTTATTGTCTGCTGTGCAGGAGGGCTCTCTTTCATCTCCATCATTCAAACAAAAGATATCCCGGAATAAAAAGGTACCAGGTCTGTTCTTGTATCCTGTAGATAATCTTTATTGTCTCACTTACATTCCAACTGGATCCGTTTTAGAGGATTTTTAGTTTTTTCTCTCAGTAATGTTCAGTCTCAGCCCTTCCAGACGTATGGCTTTCCAAGTCTTCACCTGTGGGCAAGGCCATCAGTGTAGTATCTGTAATAACACTGTAAAAGTCACTATAGTGACTGTAAAGAGACTCCAAGTCACTATACTGACGTAAAGGCCCGTGTTTAAACATCACTGTAATAAGTGTAAAGCCTATAAAAGCCATTGTGATGATCGAAAAGGCGGCGTCATGACCATAAAGGCTACTGTAATGACCGCAGCGGTCACTGTAATGGCTGTAATGACAGTAATAGCTGATGTAATAACTAAATGGTAAGTGAGAAGACTTTCTGAACTGTGAAGGTCTGTGTAATGACAGTATATACAACATGGTGACTACTGAGGTGTCTATAAAGGACTTAATTACTGTAATATTAGTTAATTGATTAATTAATTAATTACTGTAATGATCATAAAGACCACACTATAATTATAAAGGTCAAAGCTAAAAGCTAGTGTGATTTAGTCTAGACCTATTTTTCTTTTTATTGTGAAACAATTTATCTGTGTGTTTGTTGTTTTAGCCACGATTCAGGAGAGCGCTGTTTCCTCGCAGTGGAAGTGGCAGACGTGCTACGAGTTAGTATATCTTTTTCATTTACAATTAAAGTCAGTCCTACTTTAGATTTACATGCTTTATAGGTTGTGTATTAGTAATCTGTGATAATAATAAACAGCTTTATGAAAGAGTTATAAAAAAGAAATGAGGAGAAGGAGATACTTGAACAAGTTTTGTATTTGTTTTGCACTTTATTATAAATATGGGAATTTGACTTTTTCCTATTTGCTGTTTAAACGGTCTGTCCGTCTGATTCTGTGTCAGAATCATGCTATGGATATGTGTATGTATGTGTATGATAATTAGTAAACTGCAGTTGAAACATTAACTGAACACTGAACATTTTTTGCAAGAACACCATCGCAGCTGACAAGTTAATGTATTTATAAATTTGAGAGTGTATAGAAGCTGTTGTCTGTCTGCCTCGCTGTAGTGCTTGTTGAACCTAGAGGCCTGTTCTGTTCTTTAGTCTGTCTGGAGTCTTTTTGGCCCAAAAGCTTAAAACTGAATTAAAGCTGGGATGTCAGTGTGCTCCAGTGTGACTTGAAGGATAGCCTGGAGCGCTAACTGTAGCCCTGGAGCTAAGGAGTAAAAGTTTCACTCTGGTTCATGTTTACATCCGGGACCCGGAAAGACACTTCCTATTGGAATAAAAACAAGCACGTCTGTTTTTGCCCGTAGACGAACACATGACAGAGAGTAGTTCAGACAACATCACTGAAGACGAAGATGATGATGATGAGGACGATGAAAGCGATGATATGATACAGTCTCAAGGTAAACTGTTTCCAGTCACATGTTCTACAGAGAGCAGAACTTTACGTAAGTTCTATACAGTATGCAAGTGGCAAACAGGATGTGCTGCGTTCAAAAATCCAAAATCGTTGGGCCTCATTCACCATTATCTTCCTGTTTGTTTTCTAAAAGGTCTTTAAAAATGTCTCTGTCAGATTCATAACATGATCT
>JAMWET010003845.1:77500-85000 GCA_024036415.1 Prochilodus magdalenae
TGTGTCAGACACAATACTCAGCAGCACGGGGGCACCACAGGAAACCATTCCTCTTCATCCGCAACACCACAACCTGCCATCTACAGAACATCTCTGATTACTCTGCTACTGTTGGCTACATCTCGGATGGTGATTAAAGGGAGTAGAAAGAAATGACAATGAATTTTGTGTGTTGGGGAGAAGAGTTTGTTGGCCAAGGCATCCATAATGGAGAACACCTCTCACCTAAGAGACAGTTTCCCCATATCAGACTTGAAAAGAAGGTCTGGCTCAATGTTCAGATCTAAACTACAAGATTAACCCCCTACTGATGACATCACGTTTCATCAAGTTCGGCACTCTCTGTATATTCTTTGAAGAGTGGTATATATGCCAAAAGTATTATATCGCATACTTCAAGACATTATCACAACACATGTTACACATCACAATACTTTTTATACTTTTTACCTTTTTATCATTTTATAAGTTAAAACATACAGCATAGAATCTGTAGTACCAGATAGAAAAAATAGATAGATAGATCCTTTATTGATCCCAGAGGGAAATTCAAGGCATACACCACTAATACTGTAGTATAATCGTCACGCTTCCGGGTGTTTCCCCGGACTCTGTTGCTTCTCCAGAATCTGGTCCCCAGTCTACACTGTTTCGTGATGTCATGGTCACAAGTGTATCTTAAACAGTAGAAAAGAAACCTTCAGCCCATTGGAACGCTGGTTCTCACAGGTGTAGGCAAAGTTCTTTTCTGTCCGGTCCAGGGCCTGGCTGCACTCCTACAGGGCTAAACGAATAAAGGCAGATCTATGAAAAACTATTTTTACTAGTAGTAGAGTCATGAGTTGCATCACTGGTGTGATTTTAGGCTAGAACAGCTTGCCATAGAAGCTCATTTAAAGTGAGGTTTACACACCTGCAGTGTGGAGTTGGGGTAAATTATGGTCTGTAAATCTGGCTATCTGGGTTTGACACAGCTGTTTGCTAGCTAGCTAAATCTGTGTTTATGTGATGTAGAGAAGGGTAACGTTAGCTAGTTAGCTGACAAGACAGCGAGTTAAATTTTGTTCATAGTGAGAGAGTGGAGGAGGGACTGAGATAGAAGCAACCTTACTGCCAGCTCTTCATATTCTTGGTTTTCATGTTTCTATAGTATTTGTAAACAAAGAAACCACGGAAACTTAAAAAAACAGTGGTAAGTCTGTTGACGTGGAACCTCTAAGCTCCTGAACTGTTTTTGGAGGGGACACAAGGAGAACAGTTACGGTGCTACACTGGTGTGTGGTAACTAGACAGTAGCTGCATTAAAAATATTATTAGTGGAAATTTCAAGTAGAAAAATCAAGAAATAGCTTTTTAGTTTTACAGTTTCACAAAATATTTGACCTAAAATCATATAATAAACAACAGTGGAATAAAAGATCATATTTATTCAGAGCTTTCCTTTCATTTGAAGTGGATGTACCCGAAATGTGGGAGTCAAATATTTTTAACTCAAAAAACAGACTGATTGTTAAAAATATTAATTCAGTAAAGAGGTGTTTATATATTTTCATGTAAATTTGGTGGGCTATAATGATGTTTATTTTGTATATTTGATATTTTATTGAAAAATCAGTATGGTCAGGGTCCGGTGGTTACTGGCCTCGCTCCCTTGAAAGCAAGACCCTGAGAATTTTGCCCTGTTTTTTATTACGCTAGGATTTGTAAACAAAGAATATGACACTGAATTGGAATCCTAATGGCAATAGTAAAACTGCCTGTTTTGGCTGTATGCCTGTGGTGCAGAGTATGATCAAAACTAAAAATTACAGTAAAGAGGATGTTTTTGAATTCCTTTCAGACTGTCAGGTAAACTAAGGGTTTTGAAGTTGTAGAAGCTCTGGTTTTTGTTGGCCCATGTGACAGGTTATGTATCGCTCCTTTAACTCCTGAAATGCCTAGTTTGACTCACCGTCTGCCCTACTCCAGCCTAGACTGCTGTTATTTAATAAAGGACTGGTTGTTTATCCTCTGTTGTCCCGCTCATAGTGTATCATACCCGAGAGAGCCCGGGGCAATAGTGTCAATTAAACACCTAGTTAACAGAGACAGGCTGTGACTCACCACTCTAATATTCTAACACACTTTGTACCACACTTTGACCCATGACATGACTAAGACCCACTGGCAGGTTCAGATTTTCATAGTTACCTAAGAATAGTTCAGATAGTCTACTAAACCTAAATAATGACCACAGCATGCAAATAAAGGAGCTAAATTGGATCAACAATGGATTTGAATTGTATTTAGTAAAACGTTAGTAAAGACGTGTTCGTTGTCAGAGCTTGAGGTTCTGAGGTGAGATTTAAGGTCAAGCATAAAATTCATTTATCAGTAAATGAAACTGAAAGGAAGCAGGCTGTGTTCAGGTGAGAGGAATGGTCATGTGGTGTTCTTGTTTTCGCATCCAGAATCAGCGAGGGAAAAAAGGGGGAGGAGAGAGAGAGGATTCGAGAACTGTGGAGAGAAACAAAACCAATCAGCATGTAGGAGGAAAAGGAGGAGTGAGGAGAGGGAAGAGTGAAGAGAGGGAGGAGTGAGGAGAGGAAGGAGTGAGGAGAAGGAGGAGTGGGAAGAGGGAGGAGTGAGAAGAAGGAGGGGTGAGGAGAAGGAGGAGTGAGGAGAAGGAGGAGTGAGGAAGGGGAAGAGTAAGGAGAAGAAGGACTGAGGAGGGGGAAGAGTAGAGGAGAAGGAGGAGTGAGGAGAAGGAGCAGTGAGTAGAAGGAGGAGTGAGGAGAGGGAGTAGTGAGGAGAAGATGCACTGAGGAGAGAGAGGAGTGAGGAGAGGGAGGAGTGGGGAGACGGAAGAGTGAGGAGAAGGAGGAGTGAGGAGACGGAGGAGTGAGGAGAAGGAGGGGTGAGGAGAGGGAAGAGTGATGAGAAGATGGTCTGAGGAGAGGGAGGAGTGAGGTGAGGGAGGAGTGGGGAGACGGAAGCGTGAGGAGAGGGAGGAGTGGGGAGACGGAAGAGTGAAGAGAAGGAGGAGTGAGGAGAGGGAAGAGTTAGGAGAAGGAGGAGTGAGGAGAGGGAGGAGTGGGGAGACGGAAGCGTGAGGAGAGGGAGGAGTGGGGAGACGGAAGAGTGAAGAGAAGGAGGAGTGAAGAGAGGGAAGAGTGAGGAGAGGGAGGAGTGAAGAGAGGGAGGAGTGAGGAGAGGGAAGAATGAGGAGTGAGGAGGAGGAGTGAAGAGAGGGAAGAGTGAGGAGAGGGAGGAGTGAGGAGAGGGAGGAGTGAGGAGGAGGAGTGAAGAGAGGGAGGAGTGAGGAGAGGGAGGAGTGAGGAGAAGGAGGAGTGAAGAGAGGGAAGAGTGAGGAGAGGGAGGAGTGAGGAGCGAGTAGCAGAATAAAGCTCCTCTGTGTCTCGGCTGAGGGAAGACAGTCTAACTATCTAATAACACAAACCGCTGTGCCTCTCGTGTCTTCTGCTGAGCACACTGAGTAACGCCCACAGTGCTGAGTAGTGAAAGCTAGTGAACCCTTAAGCTTCATAACCTGTAGATCCTCTTTTAGCACCATCACCTCCAGCATAGGTTCCTGTAGCTGCGAAAAATATCAGGACAATGTAGGAGGACTGCATTCAAAATGATCTTACTCAGACAGAATTACAGTTGTCGAGCAAAAAACTACCACCAATCATCACCACCCATCTACCGCTGTGAGTGGTTCATCTGAGTAACTTATTAATGAATGAAACTGAAAGATAGCAGGGTGTGTTCAGGTGAGAGGAAAGGTCATGTGATACAATCGGGGTTTTTTTTTTGCATATAACAGAAAATGGAGGTATAAAAAGGAGTGGAGAGAGAGAGAGAGAGAGAGAGAGAGAGAGAGAGAAATTAAAGAAAGAGAAAATAAGATCCGTAGGAGGAGAGAGAAGGATCTCTTCGTGTTATCAGGTGTGCATGTTTGTTTATGAGTGTAGCTGAGCGGGAGATACTGGATCGTGTTCTACAGGGTGAGTAAATCTTTCACATTATAATCACATCTGATCCTGGTTTCCTCTCTCTGCTGTCAGTCTTTAACTGCTGGACTGTTTCTTATTCTCTCTGATAAACTCAGCGTAGCAGTGATAGCTGCAGGGGTGTCATATCTGAACATTCCTGAACTCTTTGGCTAGGAACATGGCTGTCTAGACTCCACAGGACAGTAGATAGAAAGTCTAGGACCAGGCCTGGTTCACTAGACTCCTAGCTTAGACTGGGTAGTCTTTTTCCCCTCGCAGAACTGATAGTAGCAAATTAAGACCTGCATGGTGGCCACAGGGCCTACCTCACCTCTACAAGCTCTCAGCATGTAAGGACATTTTATGGCTAACTGATCTTGAATGGTCGGAGTAACAGAGACAGATTCTGACTGGCTGAGTAAAGTGGAGCAAATGATGATGAAAAATCAATGAAGGAAGAGAAGGATCATGACCAGAAGCTGCAGGAACAATTAATAGACGTGTCTGTCCCCTGCCCACACGTTTCATCTGTAGAGATTATATTTTTAACAAATAAACTAGAATATAGTTAACATTACACCAGAGGGTCAACAGTTCAGTCTTAGTCACTGGATGCTGTTTCTGCTTCTCACAATCCATACACTGTAATTACAAATGTTGATTGATCAGTTCCATAAACACTCACCTATGTTTTAAAATGTTTTTAATTTCTAAATAATAACAATAATAATAATAACAACAACAATAATAATAATAATTAAAATTATTATTATTATTATTATTATTATTATTATTATTAGTAGTAGTAGTAGTAGTAGTAGTAGTATTAATAATAATAATACTAATAATGATTATAATATTACTATTAATAATTATTATTGTTATTGTTATCATTGTTTTTGTTGTTGTTGTTGTTATATTGTTATTATTATTATTATTATTATTATTATTACTATCATTATCATTATCATTATCATTATTGTTGTTGTTGTTGTTGTTGTTGTTATTTGTTGTTGTTTGTTATTATTATTATTGTTGTTGTTTGTTGTCTGTTGTTGTTACTTATTATTATTGTTGCTGTTGTTGTTGTTGTTGTTGTTGTTGTTGTTGTTTGTTATCTGTTGTTGTTGTTTGTTATTATTATTATTGTTGTTGTTTGTTGTTGTTACTTGTTATTATTATTACTAATATTATTACTATCATTATTAATATTATTATAATTATTATTATCATTATTATTGTTGTTGTTGTTGTTGTTTGTTGTTTGTTATCTGTTGTTGTTGTTGATTGTTATTATTATTATTTCCGTTGTTTGTTGTTTGTTGTTGTTACTTATTATTATTATTATTATTATTATTATTATTATTATTATTATTATAATAAATAATAACTTATTTTCCTCAATAGCTATTTTGAATGGACGTTAAATAAAGGGTTGTCTTTGACTTCTGCGAAACACTGAAAAGGAATCCTAGACTGGATTGAAAATATATAACGGCTGCGCTGAAATAATCTATATTCCTGTTCAGCTCAATTCACTGTTGCAATTTTTTAAAACCTGGCTTTACTGTTAATGCACATTCATTTCAGACCCCTCAGTGAGCAAGAGCATGACCCTTCAAGTCACGTGTGGAGATAAAGTAGGCGTACTGTACAAGCAAAAGTTCAACAACAGTAAGTCTGTACATGTTTGAGTGTATATACCATTACACAGTATTTGGGCTTGGCTCATTTTGCATGGGAGAAATACGATATACATGTATGTATGTATGTATGTATGTATGTATGTATGTATGTATGTATGTATGTATGCGTGTGTATATACTTCTGTATATATCTAAACGTGTGTGTGCACATGGCCCGGGACCACCCACATCTCTATCAGGTGTAAGATGTTATCTTGTGAGTGAGGTTGAACACTGGTCAGTGGCAAGGCAACATCAGTTATCATTTGAACAAGGCATCCCTCGATTGGGCTCATGTCTGAACAATTTGGGCCCAATGATAACTGGGGTCCATGGCTTCATGGGGTCTATGCCATACCCAAAACCCACCATTAGTCCAATTTGTCATAGTCCAATTGGTACCTGGACTCGTCAAACCACAGACTGCTAGTCCTTTTAAGGTCCAGTTAGCAAACTCACAAGCCCAGGTTAGGCACTGTGCCTGGTGCCATGGTGTTAACAGGGACACCCTGGTGGGTCTTCTGTTCCCATATCTCATGGAGGCTTAAGAATGCATCACTTGAGCGTGTGGGATATGCATGTGGGGCCTCATGCATTGAATGTGGATGTCTGTTCAAACAGACAGGTCTAGCCAGTTGATGGTAATTAAACTCTTGTGGGCGGCCACTGTACTGTCCACTGCAGGTGGTAAAGCTTTCCATGACCCTGTGGATCGAGGAGAGTATATATCCAGAAACCCAGATAATCCATGCTGGATTTTCCGTAAGAACGGTGGCCAGTGTTTAACCTCACTCACAGAAACACACCTCACAACCTACATACAGGTGTAGGTGCTCTCTAGCCATCCCCTGAGGTAAAACCATAATCAGTTTCCATACTGCTATCCCACGACTTTTGGTATGTCAGCGTATACATGCGGTATATAGTATGTACACTTCCTCTGTAGGTGAGCCATGCATCCTCTCTGAAGAACAGTGGTTCACCCCCACAGAATTTGAGAAGTTTGGAGGAAAGGAAAGAAACAAAAAGTGGAAACAGAGCATTCTTCATAACGGCACTGCTTTACACACGTTCATAGAGGTAAAAAGCTCACACTGCAGTCCACTGGACTACTACAGAAATAGACTACTGTAGAAATAGACTAGTGTAGGAATAGACTACTATAGAAATAGACTAGTGTAGGAATAGACTACTATAGAAATAGACTACTATAGAAATAGACTAGTGTAGGAATAGACTACTATAGAAATAGACTAGTGTAGAAAAAGACTACTACAGAAATAGACTACTACAGAAATAGACTACTATAGAAATAGACTAGTGTAGGAATAGACTACTATAGAAATAGACTAGTGTAGGAATAGACTACTATAGAAATAGACTACTATAGAAATAGACTAGTGTAGGAATAGATTACTATAGAAATAGACTAGTGTAGGAATAGACTACTATAGAAATAGACTAGTGTAGGA
The DNA here is from genome assembly GCA_024036415.1 of Prochilodus magdalenae. Lineage (NCBI taxonomy): Eukaryota > Metazoa > Chordata > Actinopteri > Characiformes > Prochilodontidae > Prochilodus > Prochilodus magdalenae. The sequence continues at coordinate 84,635 of JAMWET010003845.1, forward strand.
ATAGACTACTATAGAAATAGACTACTATAGAAATAGACTAGTGTAGGAATAGACTACTATAGAAATAGAAATAGGACTAGTGTACTAAATAGACTAGTGTAGAAATAGACTACTATAGAAATAGACTAGTGTAGGAATAGACTACTATAGAAATAGACTACTATAGAAATAGACTAGTGTAGGAATAGACTACTATAGAAATAGACTACTATAGAAATAGACTAGTGTAGGAATAGACTACTATAGAAATAGACTACTATAGAAATAGACTAGTGTAGGAATAGACTAGTGTAGAGATAGACTACTGTGGAAATAGACTAGTGTAGAAATAGATTACTGTATAAATAGACTAGTGTAGAAATAGAT
>JAMWET010003845.1:90000-130000 GCA_024036415.1 Prochilodus magdalenae
TCCTGAGTGCCACAGCCTGCCTCCACAGGATGACAAACCAGGGTTAGATGCGAGAGAACTTAAGGAACGCGATGATGGATTTTCTTTCTCTTTTTCTTTTTTGAAGACATGCATTTGAGAGGTTCAGAGAAGAGAGAGAGAGAGAGAGAGAGAGAGAGAGAGAGAGAGAATGAGAGGCAGGGTTGCTGACTGTTTTGACATAAGCATTTTTTGGAGCTCTCACTCCATCCAAACAAATCTCAAGCCAACTGACCTACATGCTCAGAGCAAACTGTTATTGTATGTGGGCGGTAAGCCATTCAGCCACTCCAAACTCGATTTTCATCTCAGCTACTGATGCATTCCGAGTCACAAGCCCTACACTGTTATGTAACAGTCTATAACAGTCTATTATATACACCCACAAACTTATACACCAGCTCACTTTTTTAGCAGAACAATAACAGAGCCACAGGAATTAAAAAAGGACCTGTCCAGGCTGGAAGGCTGTGTGATCCTTGCCGTGTCTCACTGTAAACCAGCAAATCAGAGCAGAGCTCATCAAATTACTGACAGCACTATTGTTTCCTGATGGTATATTCTTCTTCGTCTTGGCACACATTTTTCTTCACTATCCAGTCCCAAAGCTCTCAAGATATCGACTCCATCGACATTCCAGCTCCAAAATATATATATATATATTTTTTTTTTTATCTTGAAACACACATTTATTGGATATTAGAATATTTGGTTGATGTAATGGCTTGGTTCGGATGCATGAAGAGAGGCTAGGAGAGAAAATGTGGACTGTGTTGGGAACTGCTGGTCTACACGCTGATGACTACGAGCTGGGGTTCTAGAGTTTTAAGAAGTGTGGCGATGGATACGTACACGTGCATGCAGAACTGAACACCTCTCTTCAGTCTCACTCAGTTACAGACTCCAGCTACCTCACGAAGTTAAGAACTGTAAGTGCAGCATGTGTGATTTTACTCAGGCGTCTGTGTTTTGTGTGTGCAGCGATCTGTGGATCTGTTCCTTCTGCACAGCACCGAGAACATAAACCACTGGGAGACCTGGAGCACAACTCTGGATTGATGTTCACCTCCACATACTGCCACATAGAGTATATATTTTATAGGAGCATTTCATGTTTAAAATCTGAGCAGATTTAAAAAAATCAAGGCATGAATCATGCTGGCCTTGTTCTAGCATTAAGACAGATTGGAATGGCTCTGATATTTAATCATTATTAATGTTTTTGTATCATTTATTGTATAATTTGATCTGTAATGTGAAGGCATGATTGGAATGTACTGAGTAAGTTATTTATATAACAGAACTGATGGAACCGACAGACAGAACCATAGGCTGCTATTTCACTGCTTCAACATTCAAACCATGATAAGGACACTGCCAAAAGTTCACTGTTTACAGCATCGCCTCTGTTTACTTTGGTCCAAAAGGAATTTATATCATTAATTTGTGAAAAATCATGTACAAATTTGAATAAAGTAAATTAGTATGATGATCGTACTCAGTGTAAAGGCCTTCTCTGTGTGAAGTCTTTTGTATGGAAAGTATTAAATGTAATGACTTTGAACAAACAGTACATGTGTTTTGTTTTAAAGTGCCCAAGAGACATACAAGGTAAGTGACCCTAATAGCCCAGTCACTCTGTGTACATTTACATTTCAGGCATTTAGCTGACGCTCTTATCCAGAGCGACCTACAAGGCTATTAGTATCACAGGTAGGCCAGTGCAGTGTTAGGAGTCTTGCCTAAAGAGTGTAGCTCAGCATTTGCTACCTAGACTGGGATTTGAACCCCTGTCTCCCACATTGGGGGTGGTAGCTCCCTAGTGGGTAGAGGTGTAAACCCACTGAGCCACACCAACAACCTGTGTAGAAATGTCCATACTCAGTTCCAGAAAAGTTGAGAGTGTAGGTAAAATAAAAACAGTAAGCTGAGATTTATAAAGGTCCTTCGATCTGTTTTTGAAGATACGTGATGTTTTACTTTGTCAGCTTCAAGTTTTTTAAAGCAAAAAATCCAAAAATTATTTGAGTTCTGCAAAAAGCAGAGGACCTACCGAGTGGTCCTTGAGCAAAAGGTGAGGGAGTGACTTGAGGGGACGCCGTGTTTGTCGGTGTTGAACCTAAGCCATTAGGACTTTGGATCCAGTGCAGCACAGACAGGAAACAGCTCAGCACTCTCAGTGGCACTGGCTTCAGGGTTGGTGGACACAGCCAAAAAGAGAATGCTCATGTACAGCATGGGGGTGATGGACAACATCTAGAAAAACTGCAGTGTGACGTGTGCAGAAGCAGCACCTCTTTTAAAAGCGGTAAATGCTACACTATGTAAAGCTCCTCATGCTGAGAGGCATGTCCGCCCTTTTTATGCATGGTTAATGTTGGCCTAGGCTGTTCTTACTGCCCGTTGAATGGCCTCTTCAAAATAAAAGAGCTTCTGCCCGTATGACCAGCTATCTATATATATTATCTATGTTCTCTTCGACGTTATAATGATTATCTAGAATCCCTTGACAGAGCTCCCAAAGCTGGTGAACTAAACCCGTCTCAAAGTCCACAGGAGACAGACTCAGAGTGGGATTTAAGTCCAGACTAAACTTTATTAACAAAAGGAAAATACCAACATACATACAGAGAACAGCCAGCGCAGCTCAAAAGAGAATAAACAAGGAGTTGACAAAATCCAAATACGAGGTGAATCAGAAGAGAGAGAGAGAGAGAGAGAGAGAGAGAGAGAGAGAGAGAGAGAGAGAGAGAGAGAGAGAGAGAGAGAGAGAGAGCGCATAACAAGTCTCAGAACGGCAAGAGGGTCAACTTAAACTTCACAAAGACCATAACAAAAACGTGCTATACATAAAGAGACACATGACACACCAGATTCAGGTCAGCATGAGGTGAAAGTCTCCGCAGACAATGTTCACTAGTGCCTGGATATGGATGTGAAAGATATACACCAGTGTACACGATAAACAATCTCATTAGTATACAAAGCCTCTCATTTCTGGTATGCTAATGAGTAAGACAATTACTCTGAGATGATTGCTGCTCTGTGATGACATTTATGAGTTTGGAATGAAAGTGGGCTGAATAAGCCCACACCCAGGCACTGGTGTAGACCACGCATTACCAGACCCCGTCCTGGCGACCCCATGCTCTGTGCGTTTTTGTGTTTTTCCTCCCCAGCCCACAGGGAGCTCGTTAATTACATGAATCATGTGTGCTTAATTAGACAAAGCCCAAAACCACAGGGTAAAGTCACCATGACCAGGCAACAGCTACAGCCAGCATTTATTATCTAAGTGATGGATTCATCCCATTCATCTGTTTAAATCAGCTGCATTTTAAGTTTAACGGGATGGTGACTTGTTCAAATTTCATAAACACTACGTTTGAGTTCCTTCACAGAAACAAAAATAAATAACGAATTAGACAACAATCAAACTCCACCACTTAAAAACTTCTATAAAGTACATACACAACAAGAGTAACATATACATGCAAATACAAGCACTGAATCACACAACAGAATTACAGATGTTCAGATTCGAGTTATTTTATGAATTCTATTGTCTGAGGCAGCTCATATAAACCTCACAGCTGGTGCCACAACCCAAATTCTCTTTCAGGCTGCTGTTGACTTTTAATCAGGTAACCAAACCACAAGATTCAGCTGCTTATGTCATACATACGGAAATGCATGTGCGAATTTCACATGTGGGACTGCAGCCTCTGTGGGCCACCACAATGTACACGTCTCCTGGTAACCACACCTCAGCCTCTGCTGAATCGTATGACAGAGTAAAGGCAGACCATTCTGCACGGTGCTGGATTATGTCTGTTACAGTCTCCTACTCCTGCAGCACTGGGTTAGGTTCTGTCTGACGATGCTGTGTTTGAGTTAAAGGTAAGTGCTGGGGTCGGTCAGGTGCAGGTACTCTGGAAGACCATCACTACTGTGTCTTTGGCTCTTACGGATGCGCGTGGAGAGTGTCTTTCTCTTCTCGTTTCCTCTTTTAGCCAAAGTGGACACTACCATCTCAGCCAGGTCCTGCTGCAGTCGCTGGAAATTCTCCCTGAGGAACAGAAAACCGGAGTAGAAAAGTTCGGAATGGCTTCAACAACACAATGAAAATGTGATTTACTTTAATTAGTGTAATGTGTTCATCATTTCCACAAGAATAAAATATGCTTATTAACACAATTAGAAGGTCTTAATGTATTTTTTATCAGATATAAAGTGATTCCATATAACTATACCAAGATACAGCTCTGGAAAAATGTAAGAGACCACCTCAGAATGATGAGTGTCTCTAGCTGTACAGGTTCTGGGTTTGTGTTGGACCAGAATTCCTCAGTTCTGTTTGATTCTCTACACTACTGGAACCATGTCTTCCAAACTCCAGATCAGATATTGTATTAGATCTGTTTATTTAGAAAATCACTAATGACCTCCAGAAGCCTGTTTTTAGAACCATGCTCGCTGTGCGTTTCACCCCAGCAACCGCTCGCCAGTCTCTCTGTAGGTCTCTTGAGGTCATCTTACGGTGGGTAAGGGACATTGGAATGAGGTGGCGCTCATCACGGTCAGTAGAGAGGGGGTTTGGCCCTCTGCCAGTCTGTAGCTGTGTTGTCCTGTGTGTTTGCTGCTTGACCTTGTTCTTATGAACCAGACACTCACTGTATCTGCCAGTAAAGCTAGAACCCAACCTTCGGTTCCTCACTAAGAACCTGCTGTACATGTGGAGATGCTGATTTAAGAAGAAACGGAGTGGCCTATAATTTATTTCCAGAGCTGTATATAATATATGTATATATATATACATATATATATATATATATATATATATATATATATATATATATATATATATACACATATACATATACATACATATATGTATATATATATACATATATATATATTGTGTTTCCAAACTTTTGAAAGCTAGTCTACACATGCAATATATGAATTTCTAACTCATATGAAAATCTATTATTTATTTTACATTTCTAACATCAGTGAAAACACAAAAATGGTAATGTTTTTTTGATAACTGATATATTATGAATGTCATTTATATCACCTGCACAGACATAGTAACTGTTTATGATAAGTATGCTTATGTTTTTAGAATAAGCAAAGAAGTCAATAGGAATAAGTGCATTTCTTACGCTGTTGGTGGGGTGGGCAGGTTGTACTTCTTTCCTGTTACACCTGTTAGCCAGTACGTCAATTCCTTTCCTTTACCCTTAAAAATCACAGACACAGACAGTATTACCGATGATAATAAGATATTGTTGATCCAAAATAACTAATGTACCATACCATTATTTAAAATCTGCTGGTTTTTGATGAATTAACTGTTAAGATGAACTCAATATCACTAACAATAGTCTTTCTAAGTGGGTCACTCAGTATGTATTCCTTACCAGTATTGGTGAACACTATAAAATACATCCCACTGTACTTCTTAACATTGTTACAGAACAGGTTAACAAAATTGCTTGCTGTTTCAAACATTTGGCTTACTAAATCAAAAAAATAAAATAAATAAATAAATAATTTACTGAAACAGGAAGACACTACTACATGTTGTCCCATTCTCACCTTCAGGTAGGTCTCTCCTCTTTTCTCAAACTCAAACTGGCAGTCTGTTCTCTCTAGGATGCTAATAGTGGGCTCACTCACATGGATTCTCAGAGCTGCATGAAGAGAATGAGGCAAATGATGGGAAGACACAGGGGTAGGTTTGTTAGTTGGGTGAGTACAAGTAATGTTTAATGTTCAGTGAGGTGTGTGCTTGTGTGTGTGTGTGTTTGTGTGTGTGTCTTACGCAGTCCAGTTGACTCCATTCGTGAAGCAGTGTTGACTGTGTCTCCAAACAGGCAATACCTCGGCATCTTGTTCCCCACTACACCGGCAGCGCAGGGTCCTACACACATTTCAATGTAGGTGTCAGTCTAAAGGATACTGTCTCAAAACACCAACGTACTCTAGATATTATTATTTCTGTAATGCATTAAATATCATAGTGTAAGGAGTAACAATTTACATCCTGTAATCACATCACAGTTACTGACGTGATAAGAATACTCTCACGCTGTACGTCTTTGAGATAAAAAAGTGCAGTGCATTTAAATCATAAATTCTCTATACATGATGATAACATGCTTAGGCTTAGTTCTAAAAGCAGGAAGTAAATGTGTTCTTGTTTCTAATCCGAGGCGGGAATCTGTACCAGCATATGGCTGTGCTAGAGGTCTAAAAGATGTGTCTCCCTGTTGGAAATAAGAGAGACTTTCCACTTTTGTTTCAACTAAAAATAAGGACATGAGAGTCAATGTGTCTAAGAGTCTTTTGTGAACCCCCACCACCGTTCCCCTCAGCTAAAAATGCCAATTGCCATGTAACCATACAGACAGCTCTATAAAAGATACTACAGAAGATGGTAAAGAGGCCTAGGTCTAGGCATAATTCCCCTAAACATCAAGAGTCTACTTTAGAACCATGAACTGGATCAACTGAAAGTGCTAATGCACAATCTGATCACAATCTGATCCAGACATGATCACACTAACAGAGTCGTTGCTGAGAAAAGTAATGATGATGTAGCTGTAAAAATAGGAGTGGCTGAGTTGCTCTGCTTTGAATGTTCAGCCTTGAAAGATGAACAAATCCAAAATAATTCTGCCAGATTAAATTTCAGACATTAATATGCCACTAGACTACTTTAATAGATAGACCACTGGCTTACTCTCTAGGTATCAGCACTGGCCCTTGTTCGGGCAGTGTCTGAGCTCATGGTGAGTTTTAGGCTCTAACCTTCCTATACTAGCTGGAGTATTATCCAACAGAACGCTAAGCACAGTTCTAAGTCGCTCTGGAGTGTCTGCTAAATGCCTTAATAGTAAATATAAATTTAGACAGCAGAGAAATAAATGTACTACCACCATTGCTACATAAAGGAGGGGATGCACCAGATCTCAGTAGTTACACGTCTTTCTCATGTTTAGCCAAAATATTAGAAATCATAATGAATGATCAACTAAATCCATTTCTTTATGCAAACTGCAGCTATCAGTCCGATTTTAAAGGAAACCACAGCAATATTTCTGCTGCCAGGCCTTTAAATTACATTGTTTTAAATACATTACCATTATTGATCCAATAAAAACTAAAGAAGTACTGTTTCCTGGGAACCCCACATGTCTTGGGTGATCATGTAAATGTGGAACATGGGGAACCATTATGTCGATGTCATGCAAACCATTCCTTTAAGTCATTATGAAATGTGTGTATGTGTATTAAATGTAACAGCACCTGAGTGAACTCCCATACGAATCCAGAGCGGTATCCCTGGAAGATGTCGAAGCTGAAAGGTTCCCATAAACTCTAGAATATCCAAAGCCATGAGAGAAATATCTACGGCATGCCTGTTCCCATTCCGCCTGGGCAACCCAGATGCAACCATATACGCGTCACCTATTGTCTCCACCTCAAGTGATAAAGGTGGTAGGAGGAAAAGAGGTTAGAACAATTTCCAACAAGCCAAGCCATATTAATTCAGTCCCAGACTTCTACTCTGAGTGGGCTTTATTTGAAATTGATAGTCAGATTAACTTTCTACCTTCACTTCATTAAAACTGGAAACAATTGTTCTAGCCTCCGGTGACCTTTAGGGCTAAAGATCTTTGTGTGGTTACCTTATAGACGTCGTGATTGTCAAGGATGCTGTCAAAGCTTTTGTACATGTCGTTCAGCATGTCCACCACTTCCATCGGTGTGCTGTGGTGGCAGATTGTGGTGAAGCCCACAATATCGCTGAAATAAATGGTGACTTCATCAAACAACTCTGGCTCCACGCGACCCGTTTCCTTCAGGGAGCGCACCACCGGCCTGTGTGTAAAATGTTTAGTAAGGGTTACAGGACTTAATTACAAATACAGCGGTTTAAAATATAACAGCTCAGGAACAACACATTTTAACAATGGTGTCGAAACTTACAAGGTTTTATAAGGTTTTATGTATGTAACTAAACCATTTTCCTTAAAATTAATCATATTATTCACATCAATTAAGATAAAAAAAAACATCAAGTTTTGAAAACAGACATGCGCTTGTGTTTCTGTATGGACGTGTCACGCCTGCTGGCTCTCTCCTCACCCCTGATCTCCCAGACTCCATTTCCCATAACCCACCACCTGATGACATCACTGTCACATGTCCACCATCTCCCAATCCCGTTCCGTTTTCTAGAGCCGAGTCACTCGAGTATTCTCACACCTGTTGTTAATCTGGTCTGTTTGGATACTCCTCTCTTACATGACTCACTGTGAAGTACTGCCACTCTGTGATTACTCCTGTTTGACACTCTGGTCTAGACTTTATTCTGATTCTCTGGTTTACTCCTTTGTCCTTGCCCCTTCTGGTACTTTTGCTGTTCTGATTGTTTGCCTAGTTTTGACATCCACTTGTTTCTTGACTCTGACTCTGTCTTGCCCATCTGTTATGTCTGCCTTGCTCTTGTTGCTGCAGTGTTTGATTCCAAATCTGTTAAATAAACTTCACCTTGAATTTATCTCAGTGCTCTTTACAATCTGTTCGTTCATCAATTAACCAATCACTTCTTTTAATTTAATGTCCCACTGTGTTTGTATTTTTCCATCTGAATAAATCATAATCTGCAGGAAGGTGTCTTCAGCCATTATGCCACAAAGAATAAACCTTTATCCCCCTATATAACAAGACTGGCTCCCCACAACATTAACCAACAATGTTCCCAAGTTGAAGCAAGCATTTTTGAAGCAAAGACAACACATGCCCAGCAGTGATATTCCAGGTATGGCTGAGAAATGTGTCTGGCTGCAGAGCAGTGATTCTCATTCTTGATCCCGGAGTGTGACTGTCTGGCATGCAGTAATGTTTTCACTGTTCTAACACATCAAGTTTACCTCAGGAGAAGTTCGTCTACTGGTTTATTAGTTACGCTGAGTGTGTTGGGAGAAAGGAAAACTGTAAAATGTGCAGGCAGTGGTGCTCGTGGACCAGGATTGGTAACATGGTCAGAACAATTCACAACACAAACAGCCTTTCACCTATGAGCATGCCAGTGTGTGTGTGTGTGTGTGTGTGTGTGTAAAACTAACCCTGGCAGGAGCATGCAGTTAAGCTGGTCCGCTCTGTCTCTTTCTGCCTTATACAGGGCAGTTCTCTCCTCCACCAGGTGTTCCAGGTTACGGGAGTACATCTGCAGCCGCCGGATCAGATTATCCATATAGCTAGCGTTGGCCTGGTTATGGAGGTTACTGTGCAAAAGAAAAACGTTGTCATAAAGTTTCAGTATTTAGTGTATTACAGTGTTTAAATGTATGTAAGTGTGTCCTTCTTTCAGCTGAACAAACCTGAAAATCTTCCCCAAAGTGTTCTCTATTTTCTTAAAGTCCGGCCTCCTCTCGGGATCCTCATCCCAACAGCTCTTAATCAGCACGTACAGCTTCATATGGACAAACACGTATGTTAAAATCATACCTAGTACCACAAAAGGATGTGAATCTCAATCTCAAATGGAAGTGTAAGACAGCCCTGGAGAATTAATGTTCCCAGTTTGGCTTTAGCTTTTTTAGTGTGTGTGTGTGTGTGTGTGTGTGTATATATGTGTGTGTGTGTGTGTGTGTGAGAGAGTGTGTATATGTGTGTGTGTGTGTGTGTGTTGATGATATATGTTTGCTCTTCTCCTCAAACTGACATGAACACAAATGTAAATTAAGCTATGGCTGTAGCTATGAATATACTCATATGAATATATGATACTGTAACAGAAGAAGGCCGCGCATCCTATGTATAGTTTAACTAAAGTGCTTTCTTACATTAGTCATCTTTGTTTTTACTATTACTCAGACCTTAAATTTAGTCTTAGGAAATGCATAATAATCATCACTAAGTCTGAGGACATGCTGAAGAACCTGTCCCACCCCATGTACCACTCTGTGAAAGCATTGGGCAGCTCCTTCAGTGCCCGGCTGCTGCACCCGCGGTGTGTGAAGGAGAGGTACCGCAGATCCTTCCTTCCGGCCCCTATCAGACTGTATAACAGCTGCTCCCCTCAGTAGTCTATTTCTACAATAGTCCATTTAGACTCTGTGCAATAAAAACTCAATATTCCATTATTATTTCTACTTTCTGCAATAAAACTCAGGAATCTATTTCTATTCTACTATTTATATTTTCTGTATTTTTTGTATATAGATCTTATTTATTATTTGTATTATTATTTGTATAGTTCCTGACACTTCTGTTCTTTCCTATGTGCTGCTGTGGCATTGTAAATTTCCCCACTGTGGGATCAATAAAAGATTATCTTATCTTACTAAGTACATACATGAAATTAATTATTGGTGTGTTAGAGACCTCATCTTACCTCTACTTCTTTCTCCCCTGCAGTCTCAAAGTTGAGATCTGGTCTGAAAACAGTGGGACCACATGGGCACTGAACCTTGTACAGTTTCTCTACAGAGAAAGAGAAAGGAAAGTAGAGTGAAGGAGGGTTGGAGGGAGAGAATAAAAGGGAAGGTTGAAAATTCTGACATTGCTGGAACCCGTGTCTTTAAACGGTCAGGGAAACACGTACACTGCTACAGTATATTTAAATACAGAGAAAGATAGCATGTTGACAGTTACATACGCTGATCAGTCTGAATTACGAATTACGAAGTTGCGTTTCAGTCAGTAGTTTCAATCCATGCTTAAATCAAATTCAGTATTTAGGTATGAGGAATATAAAGACCTTGCAGACACACAACCGCAAATAAACTTTCAAAGCTCAATTCTTACAGTTTCTTCTGAAAACCGGCGATATTCAGTTATATTCTGGTCTCGCTGTTACACATACTGCAGCTCTAAAGAGTTCTGTGAAGTTAGTGTTTTTACATGAGCACTGCGTGATCAAACATTGACCACTGAAATGCCAGTTTAATATCTGCATTATGTTTCAGCCCAGTGTGCTGGGTCTCACCTGCTACATCAGAGCAGCTCTCAGTGTAGAAGGGACACTGTCTCAGTACAATCTCCTGAGCAATGATGGCAAAACTATAAACATCTCCCTTCTGAGAGAAACCCTGCACGCGGAGGTGTTCTGGAGCCGTCCACAGGTCTGATAGTCAGACACAGAAAGAGATGAGGAAAGATAAATAAGGAGACAAAAAGACAGTGAGAGAGAAAAACAGAAAGACAGAAAGAACAGCGATACATATAATGATCTCGATTTAAACTCCAGTGTACAAAGATCTAAAGACAAACCGCTTACATATTTGTATCATTGTTCAATTAAATTAAATTAATCACATCAAAATTCAACACATAAACTAAACTAAACCTAAACTCCCATAATAAACACATTTGTCCTGTAGAAATAAATGTAATGTAGATTAACTTGCAGTAATTAGCTGCTGGAAAGTTCTGATAGGAGAGAACACAATATAAATGAGGTAAAAAGAAAACTGACCTTTCCCTGGCGATAGGATGGTGTTGCAGCCAAAGTCTGTGATTTTGACCACCATGCGGTTGTCAACTACACAGTTTGTAGATTTGAGCCTCCCGTGCATTTCTATATTGCTGGAATGCAGGTAGGACAGGCCCTGATGTCACCACAAGAGGGAGACACAAAAGCACACATTTAATGTTTATGTGTTTGTGGTTGTAGCCCTGGAAAGAACTTGGTCCATTACAGCGCCTTATCATAGTGGTCATGTCAAAACTGTCTAACTGCCAGAAAACGACAGCTGTCCTTTACACTTTACAGATAACATGCAACATCAATCGTCCAAACAGACCAATAAATATGGTCAAACTTAAATATGGATAAATATCATTACATTATATTATTATCAGGGACACAACGTTTTGTTACATGTCCCTTATGAGCGCCATATTCTCTAGACTATACATACCTTCGCTATATCATACATGACAGAGATCTTAAACTCTAGGTCCATGAAACTCTCCTCTGGATACGAGATTTTATCGTTGAGGACGTACTGAAATAAAGAAACGAGAATAAACACAGTAAATATGTGTTACAGTAAAAGACCCATTAGCCCCCGAGTCATCAGGCTACTCAACAGCCAGCAGTGCTGATGCACCGGTATATGGACCTGGCTCGGCACATCTCACCTATATCATCTAAACAATGATCTCCATGGACAATCATCACTCTGCACTTTACATTAGCATATTTACACTTGCACATATAGACTGACCTACTGTTACCTTCCATCCACACTGTATATCTGTAGTGTATGTATATACATATATAATATAATATTCTATGTCCTGTATATACCCTGCATCTCTCATCTACCTCAGCCTTACCATAGTGCTATATGGTAATGTATTCTGCATATATCATAGTTTTTATTCATAACTGTATATTAGTATAAACAGAGATTTTAGTGTTTAGTATTGTATATATTTATGTCTAATGTATATGTTTGCATTTATGTACTGTAAGGGACTACGCACCTACGTTTTTCACTCACCTTCACACCTGTGAAAATGTGATGTGACAATAAAAGTGATTTGATTTGATTTCTGCTAAAGGGTTTGAGTGCTTGTGTTCTAAGTGCTTTGAATATGCTGTGCCTAGATATCTGCTTTACTGTTATTGTCAGAGCCCCCAAGCCAAAACGCTTCGTTCACAATGATGTCCTGATGTTTTATACACTGGTGTGAGGTGTGTCTGTGACGTTGCTACAGTGTTCCATGCAGACGAGCAGGAAAGTCTGAGGGAACACAGGTGTGTGTGTCTTACCCTGAGAGAACCTCTCTCGCAGTACTCAAACACGCCAAACACTCCATAGTCATATTTCACTGTGCCATAAAACTTAGTCAGGTTATAGTAGTCAATCCGGAGAAGCTGGGACGAGAAAGAAAAAACGAGAAAGTAAGGAAAAGAATTATATCCCCTTTTTAATCATCCTACTGGTTTCCTGTATTAAATTCGCTTGGTTAAAATATGTCCATAATCAATACAGTTAATCTCAACAGTAAATGAACCAATGGACAAATTGATTTAACATATCTTCAGATATTTAACGTTATGAATGTGTGTAAGTCAATATAATGCATTACTTTAAACATGTTACTAAGGAGAAGACTGGTTAAAACTGGAACAGCTTGTAAAGTTCAGTGTGGACTGGGATTACGGGGAAAGTTGTGCCTGTCAACAGAAAGACCCAATTGGGAAAAGTCTTGTGGAGATATAAGCAGTAGCCAAAAAACCCTGAAACACCCAAAAACATACACCAACCAGCCACTTCATCAACTACACCTTCTTTTAACTGCACTCACTACGCCTGCTTAGTACTTCTACAATTACAGTCAATCTGTTACTCCGCATACTTTGATAGCCCTCTTTCGCCCTATTCTTTAATGGTCAGGACCCCCAACAGACCATCACAGAGCAGGTACTATTTTCAGCAGACTACTCCCAGCACTGCAGTGACAGGGTACGAGGTAAAGAGGGGTAAACGAGTAAAAGGGATAACAATGTAAACTGAGAAACAGACTGCAGTCTGTTATTGATAAACTAAAAATATGATAACCTATATGATAAGAAGAGCTGTTAAAAACAGACAAGGAGGAGTGCTACATGAAGTGAATGGTCAGTGTATGTGTGTGTTTTAAGCCATATGCTGCAAGATTTCAGATTTCACAAGTCATTTATAAGGTGTTTTTTTGACATTTTAGCTTTTAGTTTTTCGTCTCTCTCCCTAAAGCCCTTAGTAGAAATGATCTCAGTGGAGCAAACAGACTTTCCTCCAAAGACAAGTACTTTGACTGAACGAACATCAGAGATATCGGTTAATTAAAAGTAACACTGGGGAATGCAAAAAAAATGTGAAGCTGAAAAATTTTCAATCATATCGACTGCCATTCAAGAGTCAGTGCTGAAATACAACAGACCTCAGACCAACACACCTTCTGGGAAGTTTGATGTCATTTTAATTTACAGTTTAATGTCATCTAAAATAAATGATCTAAACTACCGTAAGATCCAAACATCAGTCCAGGCATATATACTCTACTCATAAAAATCTCACAGCAGACACATTTTACATAAATGTAAAAATGGACAGATCAGGTGCACAGGTCAATACCAGGGAGAAAGAAGAGAAGAAGGATTTTAACTTACAGAGTTGAGTTCAATGCGCTGGTTATCTGAGAAATTTCCATCTGATTGCCTCAGTTCTTTAAGGATGACAGGCTAATGTGAGAAACAGAGAGAGGAAAGAGAAGAATGATGAAGAAAGGCAGCAGAGATAAAGAGACATAAGAAGAGAGACAGAGCAAGTGAGTGAGATGTTATGGATAAACAATTGTCATAACACATACAAATAATAAGAAATATGGACTGACCAATGATTCAGAGATAATGATACGTATTAGTCAACTTCAATTTTACAGCGAGTCAAAATTATTTTGATTAATTTAATTTAATTTTCTAAATCATGCTAAATACAGAAATATGTCTAAAGGAGCTGTTTACATAGTAGAAAACATATATATCTCTGACATCACAGCACTGGATACTGTAATATGAATACTGTAATAGGAATTTTAATTACCCCTAGACAACCATACACTCTTGAGAAATTTAAAGCTGCTCTTTACACCGTGTGGAACTTTCATAAAGAATGGGCCAACAGAAATGTAAAAAGGACGTCTGGTTCCATTGACTTCCATTCAAACTAAACGAGGTTTTGGGCCTCTCCTGTAAAGTTGCCATTTTGGAGATACCTGTTTTTCTTTGGACAGGGACGATATAGAGAAATATAGCTATATAGCACAAAGTGTTTTAGGGCGGTCAAATGCTCCGCTTGAAAGAAACTAGAGTCCGAACTGTTTACAGTGGTGTCGGTAAAACCAGTCAGAGGAGTTCAGTGCCTCCGAAAGTGTATGCTGTACGCTGTCTGATGCTAGACATACTGTTTGATGGAAGGTCTGTGAGAAAGTTTTGACCATCATAGGTCCACTGGAGGTGTTGCTTAGTAAATAATATGGTTATACAAGATACTAGATTATTGTTGTGGTTCCCATCACCACCACTGTAAAGAAATCTGAGTCTACGGGTTTCTCTATCACAAACCATTTTACTCCAAACTACTCAAAATGAATCAATTATTATGAAAATAAAAACGGAACAGATTAAATAAAATGAAAAAAAAAAACATATTTTAAATTTACTGTCTTTAAATTGTTTTAAATACAGGTCAATTTTTTTTTTTAATTATTGTGTGTTTTTATTAATCTTTTTTAACCCTGGGTTTGTACAGTTATTCATGGACAAGATTGAGTCATGATAACAGGGTGTTATATTTATTGAAAGATAAATACAAAGATGCAAAATCGGAGACCTTTTTGTCATAGCGGGCCCTCCGGACTTGATGGGTGCTATCCCTCCTCTTATCGTCATCAATCTTACAAACACAGAAACACGACAAATACAAGTAATTATTAAACCACAGTGTACACCTAAAAGAGCAATAGTGATAGATTATAGAACAGTTACATAAACCGTGAGTATATGTCCAAATGTCCATAAATGGTAATATTGTATTTATACATTTTATAAATCTGATACATGCAACACAGCCCACAACCAGCCCTGGGGACTGAGGAAAGTAATTTTGTAGACAGTTTGCTTTTAAAAAAGTCTGGTTGGGTCATTATAGATCTAAACAATGAATGGACCTAAACCTATGTGATACGATCACAGTATGGCAGGGCAGTCTTCCCCATAACAGTAAATACGATGCCTAGCCTGGAGTGAGACATTAGTATGTTCACTTCTTAACCTTAAACCTTTGTGGTAATCCTTTAACCAAAACACAACCTAGGGTAAACGGTGTATGGCCCTTAATGGGTTATTGCTAGTTTATGAGTGTACATGTGTACAAGAATGTGTGAGTGTGTGTGTTACTTTGAGAGAGATGAGGTTTGTCTCTCTGTAGTCTATTGGTATGAGGAGGTCTGGGTTTATATGAGACCATTTCTTCTGCTTGTATCGCTGCTTCCTGTTCTGTCTGAAGACACACACACACACACACACCGCACACTTAAATTAACAGCACTAGAGTTGTACAGTAAAGAGTGTTTTATCTACACACAAAAAAAGGTCCACAGTTTGCCTAATTCAAATGTGCACAACATCAATTAAATAACCCCATTACAGACAACACCATTGCTAAACCGACATCCATATGTAAAGTGAGGATGTTAGTGTGTCTCCGAACCAGCTAGGCATCTTCAATCCTAGTTTCCAGTGTAATGTGACGTGTATATAATAAAATTCATTTCTAAGGTCTTATAATTAAATAGCCAGTGCATCTTTGTTGTCCAAAAAATAAAACATTAATCCCATTTATCTCCATTATCTCATTTCTCTATACTATGTGGACACACAGGCTGGTCTTTATGGTGTGTGATAGGGGGACTATGATTAGTCTTGATGAATAGAACAACAAAAAATGCTCCACGTTTTTCTCTTCGAATGTAAAGTACTTATATTTTGACAGTGCCAATAACCTTTATAATAAACTGAATACACAACATTTCTGTATTTAAAAATAATCCATATTATCAAGCATGTTTCTCTTACCTATAGAACAGTAACGCCACAGCAGTAACAAGTACAACACAAATGGCAAGTACGATCACTATGATATCGTGTGTCTGCAGACCTGGAAGATACACCACACATGCACACACACACACAATCAAACATAGGCATCACAGTGGGAGAAAATGATCTTTGGAGCTCATGTGATATTAACTGGGCTAACAGAATAAAAACCGTGCAGCAAAATGTTACTGAAAAAACGTATTGTTAAAATATTCTGCATGGCAAACAATGTGTATCAGGCTTTGTTTCTCATTGAAAGAAAAAGCTGTGGAACAATTTAAATGAGCAGTTACCAGGCCATCCGCAGGTATCACAAATATCAATTTAATATCTGAAATAACTTCAGAAATGCCCAAAAGGTAGAAAAGGTCGAAAGGTTTACTGCTCAATGCCATAAGGTATTTTATGGGTATTTCAATGGTTTGATAGCACCAAGCTACTGGTGCCATGATATACTTGTAACAGAAACCCAAGCAGCATGTTATTTATTTTGCACGCTGAAGTGCAATCTTTTGATAATACTTTTATAAATACATTTGAAGAAGCCTGTTAGACTGTTGGCTCTCTGCCAAGCTGTTCCTCTAAGACCTAATTTAACCAAAGCCTTTAACTTTATATAAACTTTAATTTCATATACTCACAACCTGTATATACAAACATGAGCGTAGTGTAGTGTATTTCCCACAGCTTTAACATGACCTGTGGATGCTCCACGGACCATTCAAACTGCAAACTACCCATTTGATTTATCAGGTGATCAGTTTGAATCTAGAACACAGTAGTATGTTTCTCCATATTGTGTTATGTAATATTGCATTATCATTTACAAATGAAAAGGGGGACACTGTTACCATTTCCAGGCCTGTCATCAGGCAGACGAGAGCCACGCCAGGGCAGGTCAGGATTATTGTGGGTAAGCTTGGTTTTGTTGGTGGAGGTGTCAAACACAAACAACGGCTTGTACTGGACAAACAATAAAAGAATCAAAAGTGAATGAATGAATCAATAAACATCGAACAAAACCTTTGACATGCATGTGGGTCCACAGGTCTCTTAATAAGTTAAATAAACTGCAAATAAGTAGCTTATCAGCAATACGCCTTAAAGGCCATGAACATGCTTTTCCACCTACGGCAGATGTAGTCAACTCGCCACGTGGTGTTTGGTGTTCATGTTTGCTTCTCTGGTTTACAATGAGAGCTGTGAGAAGAATCTTCCTAACAAACACTAAAAGTCAGCAGTCACCCACAGCCGATTCTTCCCAGAGGCACATGCTCAAAACTTCTCAACTCGATAAAACTACATCCAGGTTTTCAGGAGGCACAAACTTTACTGTGCAGCTAAACACTGTAGGAAACCATTTTCGACAATCAGCGCTGTGCTGAATTTGCACTTTGGGACTTTACAATGTAATCATAGTAAACTTCATATGTAAGTCTGTTTAATGAAGATGGGAATGTGGTTTGAGCAGGTTGAGAAAAGATTTGGACAAGCACAGTGTTAGGAAGCCCAGTCAATCAGTGAGCTTGTTAAGCAATGCATCAGCACTCAGCCAGAACAAGGTGAATGCAAGAGGAGACTGCATCTGCCAACAGAATGCCCAGAAGTTGGGCTGTGCTGTACTTCTCCCTTTCCTTTAAGGAATGACCCTTTTTAGTATTTTCTATGAGTTGTTGTATCCGTCCATTTCTCCTGCTTCTGGCTATATAGCTTAGCATATTGAGGATAAATGGTTGTATAAAGTATATTATTCTATGAGTGGCAGATAATGGCAGACTATGCGTATACATACAGACATAATATGGCAAATTATTTACTCTCTGTTTTCCAGACCACTCATACCTTCCACACATCCAAAATAGTCAAAGTACTGTTAGCTATGGGTCTGTAGTTTGACCTGGAGCAAGGATTCAAGTGAGGACATCAGTAATCTGCCTCCTGTTTGGAGTGGTGCTTCCCTTCCTGTGAATGCGACCATACCTAACCATCACTGAGTCCACTCCTTTGTTAAAGCCTATTACACAGTGTTAATGGAGATTTGGATGGCTATTGACTTTTAGTGTTTGTTTCCCTTGTAGCTGCAATGCTGAACTAAACCAGTAAAATGGCTGTTGGCTGGTCAAATATATCTGGGGTAGGAGGTCAATTTGATTGTGTTGCCAATTCAGTTCTGTAAGCTCATCAAGTAAATAAGAGTTGGGCCGAGAAAGCCCAACGCACTGCAAGTTAAAAACGCTGCAAAATCTCAAAACACAACCATCAAAATGACGCGACTTGCACAACATTAGCCAAACGCGCTGCAAAGTCTCAAACGCCCAGCAAACACTGAACACGCATACAGCTCCCAAAACACAACGGAAATGTTTCCGAGGGACACTGAAAGTGGACGGACCCATTCGAGAGCGGGCTGCGTAAAACCAGAGAAACTGGTCAATAAACAGAAAGAATATCTATTAATAAACAGTAAAACCTTAATTTTAGCCACTCGGTGTGCATTGTTTAAGGTGGAACGAAATGTAAACACGAGAAACTGACCAATAACCCGCCTGAATATTCATTAATAAACTGATCAAACTTTTGCCGGAACTGGGGCTGTCTCGGCTCTACGTCCAGGTCCACGCAGCCCGCTCTGAACGGGTCCGTCCACTTTCAGTGTCCCTCGGAAACACTTCCGTTGTGTTTTCAGTGTTTGCTGGGCGTTTGAGACTTTGCAGCGCGTTCGGTTAATGGTTTACAAGCGGTCTCATTTTGATGCTCGTGTTTTCAGATCCTGCAGCGCGTTGGGCTAATGTTGTGCAATGCGTGTCATTTTGATGCTTGTGTTTTGAGACTTTGCAGCGCATTTTTAACTTGCAGTGCGTTGGGCTTTCTCGGCCACCGTAAATAACAGTTAAATTGCACATATAGTAGATTCTAATGGCTACGGTGCAGATGTAAATACATTCTAATACATAAAAGAAAATTCTAGAAATGTACTGTGTGTACATAAGAGCATTTCCATCCTCCGACTGACCTGATATTTGCTTGTTGTGTATACCAATGAGAAGTTAACATCTCTATCTCCATGTTCATCCAAAACATAACGTCCTCCCATTCCTGCTCATGAATACAAACATGCAATACACACTTATACAGTCATGCACAGACAAACACACAGAGTATGTGTTCATAATGATTTTCATCAGGTGAAGAAACACACATACACATGTACACATGTTAGGCAACTGCCATTATAATCTGCTGCAGTGATTTGAGCAAGGAGCAGAACAGTAGCATTTGACCCATTACACAGAGAGATCGTGTTATTGTATATATGCCATAACCGTAGCGGTCAACTGTAGATATTTAATAATAAGATAATAACTTGACAGTATCTAGACAGCCCAAATGTATTCTGATTTTTATTGCTCGATCAACAAAACAATAGAAATTAATGACTGATTTTCTGTGATGCCTTAGTACAGACACATTTAGTCAGATCCTGAAAATACATTAATGTTTTCAAAATGTAATTTTATAGTTATTATGCAACACAAAGAAAAACACGTTAAATTAGTTCATTAGTTGATTAGTTAATTAATTTAATGCACAACACAAAAGTGACATAAACAGGGTCTTAGAGCAGCTGTGGGAGCCCAACAAGTGCTTCCTTGTGCTAGGCCTGAAACTCCTCTCTCCTGTGTGAAAGTGGACCATTTGACAAAATGTTAATCTACAAAACACTAATGTGCACAGCTTGAAACTACTCTATACTGTCAACAAATGATTATTTTCAGTCTTGCCCAGCAAAAGCATAGAATGTATGGTAAAACGTCTGAAGCGGTAGCTGTCACGACAATCTGCTTCAGTGTAAAGAGTTTTTAAAGGATCTATATATACTGCTCTGGGGAAAAAATAAGAGACCACCTTTTTTGAGATCAGTATCTCCACATGTACAACAGCCATTCTGAAGACAATTCCTTCAGACCATGCCAAAAGAGTTGAAAAAAGAAAGGTTCTAGTGAGGAACAGAATGCTTACTGGAAGATACGGTGAGCATCAGGTTGCTTCTATCCTAATCATTTCAAAACCAGAGAACAAGGTCAAGCAGCAATAACAAAGCTACAGACTGGCAGAGTGTGAAAACCACTCTCTACTGACCATGATGACTGGCCACGTCATTCGAATATCACTTAACAACCAAAAAAATGGCAAGCAGCAGCTAGGGTGAAATGTACAGCGAGGACGGTTCGAAACAAACTTCTGGGGGCCCTTTTTTTGTTATTCTGTCGTTTTCTAAATAAAAATGTAATATTATTATCTGGAATTTGGGAGAAATGTTTCCAGTAGTTTATAAAATAAAACAAAATAGCTCATTTTGGTCATACACTTACCCATAAATTGTAAAACGAGTGACACTGATCATTTAGAGAAGGTCTCTTATTTTTTTCCAGAGCCATATATTTGTTTTTGTAGGTCTGTGTTTTTGTAAAGAACAAAATTCTCCACATGGGGGCACCAACAGCTGTCATATAGCTTTACATTATATATGAGCCCAGTGCTTCGCTTCATTTACTCCATGTATTCTTACAGTACACAAACGTTTAGTGTTCTGATGTACACAGCTGTTCAGCTGTTACTTATCATTTGTTACTTATCATCATCCTCATATCTAACAAATGTATTACCATTGCATTATATATTTAACATACATTTTAAATTTATATTTAAGATGAAGATTTACAGCTTTAAAAATCATAGCTACTACAAATCACACTGACCCATTCTCTCAGCTAATAGATGACAATGACTGTTACAGGCTCATTTACAAACCAGTAGCAAATTCAATGGAACATAGTAACCACTCAAAATGGAGGCTGAGCAGTGCTTGCTCCACAAATCCTAACTGAACATCAAAATATCATAATATTTCTCAAATTTTCTCTTTGAAGAGAAGCTAGCCCTGTAAGCTCACTACATGCACAATGCTTAGGGGCCCTTGTGTTAAAGACGAGAGAAGAAGATAAAGTAGAACTGTCCAAAAAGTATTCATCTGTTCACAACAAAGGAGAAATAACCTTTGAGAGTTTTAGGAATTATAGGAACAGAGAAAATCAAGCACTGTACCCTCAAAGGTGATGTTTCTGAAGGGGTTGCTTATGTTGAGTAGGCTTTCTGAACGACCATTTACCATCATCCACCTCATCACATGGCTAAAGAGGAGCACAGCATCGTGATACCCTGCAACATAATCATTTAGAACCTGGTAGGTGGGAGAGAGAGAGAGAGAGAGAGAGAGAGAGAGAGAGAGAGAGAAAGAGAGAGCGAAAGAGAGAGAGAGAGAGAGAGAAAGAGAGAGAGAAAGAGAGAGAGAAAGAGAGAGAGAGAGAGAGAGAGAGAGAGAGAGAGAGAGAGAGATTATATACTACAGCCAAAAAGACTGAGTGACTATGTATGCAGTGAGAGTCTAATATGCAGTGACTAATAAATAAATATGGAAACTACAAAGAAACTAATATGTGCATTACAGTACTGTAAGTCAGAGACCACCCTTCATTTAATTTAAAATCAAAACGGCTATTAGGTAACACATTACTCACTCTGTCTGTTTACAAGGAGAAAAGCAAAAAATAAAGTTTAAAAATATATATTAAACAGAAAATTAGAAGAAGCCTCCACTACTAAATAGCTATCAATGTCATTATTAAGTGCGTCCACATTTAAGAAGGCCATCTTGACTGTGTATGACGAAGCACTGAACCGCAACCTCTGTACACCAGTGCTAGAAAGACCTTGCAGCCCTGACATTGAGACATGTTTACTGCCTAACTAAGTTTACTTCCTGCTGACTCTCCTGCAGAATTATTACAGCTCTGAACAAAGCCACGGGTATATAAGAATTCTTTATATGGACAGCTTACTAAACTGACCAATCTACCGAATAGCAAACTGAAGTCCGGGGTTGAAAGAAAAACAGTTAAGTGTTTACATTTTAGATATCTATAAGGACAATGTTATAATCTATTGAAACCCAAGGCACTAACTAAGACAAAAATTAATTATACACACATATAATCTCTGGTAATAGGGTTCTTTCTGTTGGGAGATAGCTCCATAATGATTTTATTATTCTGACAGTGGAAGATTTAAATTTAATTACTTCATTTTTTTATAATTTCAAGTTACTTACAAAATACTGAGAGATTTAGTCCTTAGGCAAAATTTTATTTCAGCCCCTGCATTTATGAGCTGGAAGTGAGACTGCATGCCTGATCCTCATGACCACATGGTGAACAGTCTGACCCTAATGTTTTGAAGTCAATGTAGCTCAAAGTCTGAAAATCAGTGTGTAACTACCATCACACACAGAAACACATATTTTCTGCAAACTAGCAAACTGTCACTTTGATTTAATGAAAATATTAAACAATGTGTGTAGAACTGTCCAAACCTGTGTTCAGTTATGTGCTGTTCAGCATTTTTGAGGTTTTTTTTTAATTATTTAAAATTGTCATGACCTAAACACTACTAAAAAGAATGGCAGGTGTTATTATTGTAATATTTTAATATAATCAGTCTAATAATTTAATTTAAAGCTTCTTAAGTTGAACCAATATGGTAGAATTATACTTTCGTTGTATTCTTATTAACTAAACTTAGGACTAAAAGTCTAGGGTAATATGTATGACTAGGCCACTGAAATGTTTTAGGAAAACAGCACGGGTGTGAATGTGTGTGCTCTTACAGTGGAATTGTCCGTCAAGTTGCCGGTCGTAGTGTAGTTCCTCATACTGTGCATGGTCAGCACTAGTACGTCCCTCATGTAATTAAACGATGATTCATTGTGGTGATAGCCATTACTGAGCAGTGGAAAAACAATCATGTTAAATTCACTCTTTGTACCTCTGTGATGTACAATAAACATCAAATCATTTATTACTCAAACAGCGCCTCTGACTTTTAACAAAACAACAGAATATCCTAATTTTAAAGTGAATTAAAGCATGAAAATCACATAGAAACAGCTGGATGTGAAAACAGACACAGCAGACTCACTTAAAAATGTCTATGAGGATGTAGACGATGTCTTTGCTGACATTTGTCCCTCTCTTAATGGAGAAAATGTCGTCTGGGGTTCCACACACGATTAAAACTAAATAAAAAACAGAGAGGGAGCTTTAAATTGGAATCATGGGTAACAGCAAACCTTCCCTGGCATCTCCAGCCTCAGATCAGCTCAGTTGATAGCATCATGACAAACATCAAGAAGCACAATGTCACCAAGGCAGCACACACAAATTAAGAAATACATCTTATGGTTTACATATAGTGTCTTGTTACTGGAGACCAAGGAGAAGATCAGAAGAGCAAAGATTCATAAAGAAAATCAGCCAAGTAGCGAAGAGCAATGTTAACAGTGGGGAGCATGTTAACAGTGAGGCTAAAGTCAGCTTCCTTATGTTCCCATTACACCTTGAATGGATCTGCATTTAGATTCTGTTGCCTGAGGTCCTGGTTATTTTGATGTCACTATAAAATACCAATAATAAGTTAATAATTACGAATTCAGATCATTTTTCGCTGTATGCCTGCTGTTGAACGTGTGGAGCTGTATATAACTCTGTTTGCTGTCAAAGCATTGAGGATCCGTATGTGCTAGCATGTTATCGTGCTAAGTGCTAAGCTCAGTTTAGCTTACACGGTGCTAGCTTCATGACGTACAGCTTTGGCAGAGGCTAAAAAATAAAAAATAAAGACCCAGAACTACAAAAGTGATCGTATTTCAGCCCTTTTATCACATATTTACATATGTATACACTACAAATGGATAGACTTGCGCAGCAGTTAGCGTGAGTTTGCTAACCCATAAACCCACAGTGAGTTGCCATGTCCTTGTTTACACTAGCATTATATGATGGTATTTGTCTGTACAGATGATGAAGGCTTTTGTGAAGAGTTTTATGGCCACAACAATCTAAAAAAGCAACTTTAGTACTGTCGTTCAAGTAGGGAATGCGTGTTCATGAGTTGGGGGGTATAGCTTATGAAGGAGCACTGAAGGGAGGGTGTATTTGTTTTTCTTCTGAGTTTGTCATCAAGTGTTTTCCAGAATCGTGCACTCTGCCATCAATGCCAAACATAACATACTGTCCAAGGCCGGACATGTTTGAAAAACTATTTATCTGAACAGAACAGAATAAACACCCAAAAATATTAATATAGTAATTTAAAAAAAGCTTATTGATATCTATGGGTATGAGCTACCTGATATCCATTGGTGTGAGCTAATTGATATATATTAATGTGAGCATATTGATATCTATTGACATCAGTTGGTTAGAAGAACACTGGTTTGGTTTTCCTTTACTCAGCTCCACAAATACTGGACTGCTCTGGCGAGAGGTGTGAAGGTTTCGTTACACTGACAGCTGCAAAAAACATAAGTACAAAGTATAATGAAAATGAACTCAACTTCATTAAATCATTACTCACCGTTGCTGTGTCGGTCGGGCTCAGAGAGAGCAGAGATGATTTCCTCTCTGCTCCGGAGTATCTTTCTGCTGATCTGAGTGGAAAACTGAGCCGTTGCTGCTTCCAGAGCATTAATGTACCTGCGGCAGGACACAGTTTCAGACCTGTATTTGTGTCTGTGTGTTGTGGTGTAGCTAATGCTTTCAATTCACACTCTCAAAGCTACATTACATCCATATCAGTGTCTTAGTTGTAACTAAAGAATTAAATAATTACATAATAATGTATATTTAATAATAACATTACAACAACAATACTACTACTACTAATAATAATAATAATAATAATAATAATAATAATAATATCACATACAATAATAGGTCTTAATATTAAAGGAAAAAATCGCATTTACCCTTTTATTTTCATTTACTCTAGAAGTGTCTGGCCAGCCAAGGCATGATTGACACGGTGCTGTTTGTTAATTTGTTTATACTGTAGTTTACAGTAACCTGTGCAACCTTTAACATGTGCAAGTTAAAAGATGTTCGGGGAGGTGTTTGCAAAAAATGTTTGATCTGTGGGTTAGTGGAGGTGTAGAGGAGTGTGCACTGCTGTGTGTATAAGAGATACAGGGATATATGAGAGAAAGAGAGAGGGAGAGAGAGACAGAGAGAGGTCATGCGTATGTATAAAAGGAAGACTCTGTACCAAAAGCACTCCTCCGAGTTGTCAGGTTTTTTGTAGATGTAGGCCGTGCTCCAGCGTGTTTTGAGGCCAGCAAAGGTTTCATTATAGAAATGGACGAAGAAGTTGGATATTTTGCGTGCTGGAGGCAGCAGGCGAGTCAGTTTCTCCTTGTAGTCACACGACAGCCCAAAACTTCCCGCAGATATTATAGGTATGGTCAGAGTCAAGCCCACCTCCTGACTAAGAGAGAAAGGCAAACACAGGCATACACTTATACCAAACACTTCACACATGCACAAACCTTTATTACTGGATCTCTTCCTAAGGCACCACAGGCCTGCACAATATGTTCCTTGTTAATTGTGAAATGGGCATGCACATAGATAGCTAGATAGATAGATAGATAGATAGATAGATAGATAGACAGATAGATAGATAGATAGATAGATAGATAGATAGATAGATAGATAGATAGATAGATAGATAGATAGATAGATAGATAGATAGACAGACAAATAGACGAATAGATAGATAGACAGACAGACAGACAGACAGACAGACAGACAGACAGACAGATAGATAGATAGATAGATAGATAGATAGATAGATAGATAGATAGATAGATAGATAGATAGATAGACAAATAGACGAATAGATAGATAGATAGACAGACAGACAGACAGACAGACAGACAGACAGACAGACAGACAGACAGACAGACAGATAGATAGATAGATAGATAGATAGATAGATAGATAGATAGATAGATAGATAGATAGATAGTCAGATAGATAGATAGATAGATAGATAGATAGATAGATAGATAGATAGATAGATAGATAGATAGATAGATAGATAGATAGATAGATAGATAGATAGATAGATAGACTTCTGCTAATATTAAGCAGTAGCATGCAGACACTTCGTTACTATTGCCGCTTGTCACTATGAAAACATATATGTATAAACACGTATGTATAAAAACGATTGGTTTAGTGGCACATCATGATTTGTTGCTGGACCACAGATCCTCCCTCACTGGGTGGATGACAGTCCTGTATCAATACCTTTAAAATCAGGATCAAAACACCTCATGCTCTCAGTATATCGAGAAAACTGACAGGTTAGGCTCAACAGAAAACTTGGTGCCAGGAAAAACAACGTCTCTATAATGACGTACATCAAGCAGCAAGCATGCCAGACATTCCATCGAGACTCCGAGCAAGCCTGTATGACTTCTCTTTTATTAATAATAAAGCAGGTAGATATCAGGGCCGTAGATAGTGGCGTCTGTAATGACATGGCGCTGTAAACCACAGAAAATAGGTCAAGGTCAAGTTAATCAATGCAAGCTTAAACGCTTACGTCCTGGTATAGTTTGATTACGAAGACAGAAAAGCAGCAGTAACATATCATGTCACTGAGGCCAAGCCGAGCTTCAGCATGTAGTTCTCCAAAAATCTCCCACACATCCACAGCACCTAGAATTTCCACTCCAGTGAGCGGACCGGTCCCCTGGCAAGGAAAGGAACCCAGCACCACTCACTACGCCACCGTGCCACCCTTAGTTTACTAGTTATATCCTTCTATCTCCCTTTTTAGTTTGTCAGAGCACACTTTAAAATCTCTCAGTAAGGTAATAGTTTTTAAACTGTTTTTAAAGTGTAACTTTTCTTTAAGTGAACTGAACATCACACTTAAAGTTTACTGACTGTATATTATTCTTGCACTTCAAAGTGTAGAAGTAGATTTCGATGTAGATCCTATTTGTACTTTTAACGGGCACTTTAAGTTGACTTACCAGTTGACCACAGTGGACTATCTAAGATCAAAGAGATACTCAGGATTAAGAACATATCGTCGCTGTCCAATGAAAAACATGTATCTCCATTTTTGTCCATTTTTACTTTTATGCATCATTTAACTACAGCTGCTGCCGTTTACACTGTGTGAAAATCACAGAAAAAGCCCAAAAGTGTTTGGAAAGACGTCTGGTTCCATTGACTTCCATTCAAATTAAATGAGGTTTTTGGCCTCTCCTGTAAGGTTGCCATTTTGGAGATACTTCTTTTGGAGTTTTTCTTCGGACAGTGACGATATATGGACTCCTTATAAATCAAATGTCCCAAACGAATATTGTACTGTATTTACACGAACACTTTATTGCACTTTTCAGCAGTACAGCTCAACCAAAATATTAAGTACATATGTATGTCAAACAGACTTGTAAGCCAAGTATACTTAAGTATAACTGTGTTTAGTATGTCACTGACAAGTACATAAAAAGAAAACTTAAATAATAATTGCTTATTTCTAGCATTAAGGAAGTATAATAATAGCATTCTGATATAAACTATGTTTTTATAAGGGTAAAACCTTTTTACAAAAGGCCCTAGTTACCAATGTTTACCTCTTACTTAAGCTCTTAAGCCCTATTCAGATCAGAAGTTTTACATAAGAATGTTGGGTGAGGTGATTTGTGTTCAGTCTAAATGCAATAAAAGTAATGTTAGCAAAGTAATTCTACATTTATTTATTTATTCATTTATTTATTTGTTTATTTGATTATTTGTTTGTTTGTTTGTTTACTTATTCACTTATTCCTTGTCCAGTATGCTAATAAGACAGACTAAACCTACACAATATTGGTTGACCCTAGAGAAAGCATCAGATGTTTAATTACTCTTGCATTGTTTCTGAAAGGCTGACAGTAATGGCTGATGCAGTTACACTTGATAGTGAACACACTTGACATGCTCTAAGCATGATTTATCTTTAATGTATAAACCCTGTAACTATGAGTTTTTGGTTATTTCCCTAATTATATGGTGCAGCAATTCCTAACAATGATGCCTCTGGTGCCAGAATGTAACTCCATCACCCTTTAAAGTGGAATGAAAAGAAAACTGTCCTAAACAGAAAGTAGTACCCACATTAGGTAAATTATTATGTGGATAAATCAGCTTATCGGGGGTAATATACTGAATTAACATTAAAAACATATTAAAATATTACTTTATTAAGTAACTATGCTGTAATAATGATAGGAGTACGCTTGGTAGGATAGACTGTTAGAACACCAGTGCAGACTGTCCCTTATGATGCCAAACTATTATCAAATTTAGAATCACACTTGTTATTTTTTCCCAGAAAAAGCAAGGGAGGCTGTCCAACACATACAGGCATGACTAAAACCGGATGGCCACTGTGGTTCTTGGAAAACCAGCTCAAACTCAACTGAGATTCCAGCTGTAGGTGAAAGCAGTTTGAGGTGGAAAAGCCATTCTCCTCTCACTTATTCAAAGTAGACAGCATCCTTCACACGGGCACAGTTTTTCCATATTGTATGTCACCTCTTTGATAGAACAACATGAGTGACATTCGACTCTGACGTTCTGTTTTGGGTAGCGGGAATAACTGACACCAACTTCAACATGTTTGTCTCAAAGGTGGCAGACAGAGAGTTCATTAAACCATATACCCTGAATATGCTATTATTATATTAATACCAGACAACAGACTGGGTGTGTGGACACTGCCTGGCAAAACTCTGAGCTGTAGCAAAGCTCCACTGAGCAGCTGCAGATGTCGACCAGGTTGACCAGAGATAGCCAAGACCTGCTGTGTTATTTACTATCTCATTAAACCCGAGACAATTCAATTAATTCTTGGATTTCACATTCACTCTATCGTCTGCTTCTACTTTAGAAAGTTAATTCTAGACTGAATTTATTTTTTATCTGTTTATTTGATTTGTGTAAAAATACCTAAACTCGTCTAAACAATCCAACACCCAAACAGAATTAACCAACAGGAAGCTAGTAGGGTGATAAATGTTGAACACAGTTGTGTGATTCACTGTTTCATTGCGGGAACTTACATTGCACATCGCAGTATGACCTAGATTATAGGCATAGCTGAGATGACCAAAGTGCATCACAGCAAATTCCCATTATGTTAATCTATTTAATTCTACTGAATTTAAAGGACAATGTTGTTGTCATTTGTCTGGGCTGAAGGTGAAAAGGAAATAAGGTTCCCTTTAAAAAGCAGCCTAAAGAACTGTTTTATGGGGTTTAATATGTTTTTAAAGTCATAGGAAATTTCTACATATGTTTCTGCCCCACTGACAACACACCTGAGCAAATACCACCATGTACACAACCATAAATCCCTGACACTCCCTGAATCTTTACACTATATTTTACAAGCCCTGGATGAGTATTAGGAAAGTAGTGCTGGTGTTATTTGATGTAATTTACAAACCTCAGTTCCAAAATGTTGGGTAGTATGTAGAATGCAAATAAAACCAGGGCACCACTTTAGAATAAGGCTACCTTTATAATCATTTATAAACAGTTTACAAATATGTTGTTATTGGTTTTTAGTTAGGTTATAAACACTTTACAAACATTAATAAGCAGTTATAACAGATTAATACAACTGGCAGGCATGAGCCTTCTCCCCCAATGTGGTGAATAGGTATTGAAGCCAACAGGGTTTAGGCAGATTGATGGAAAAGATCAAAATCTGATCTTTAACGATATAGAAGTATGCATGTTCAGTGTTAGACTAACAACACGTCATTGTTGCCCAAGTTATTTATGCATTGTAACTGCTTATTAACGTTTTTAGGGTGTTTATGACCTAATTAATGACCATTAATGAGCTCTATTTATACCATTTATAACTCTTTATGAAGTAGTCATATTCTAAAGTGGTACCAAAACCAGTACTAATTGGTAAATCCGTTGACATGTATTTAAGTGAAATAGCACAAAGGTAATGTAATTTTTGTTCTACCATGTCAGCGCCACTCTTTTTGTAAAATTACACAAATTCGGAAAACAGTAGCATGTTCCAAAAAGTTGGGATTGGATCGTTTTAGACTAGGAATGCACAGATAATGCTGTCAGACTTATGAAAGGAGCATCCAAGAAAGAATAGGTCTACTCCTCAGATGCGTCTGTGACGGATATCTGTGTACTATACAAGGCAGAGAACATGTTACCCTGGAACGTAGCCACTTCTCTGGATTTGAGCTCATCAGAAATACACTGAAGCACACTGGACTTGTGTATTATGATCTGACAAGTTCTCTTTTCTGACTGTTCCAGTGTTAAATTTCCAATGTTCACTGCATCTAACAACTAAAATGGCCATCTATGCAATAAAAGAACTCAAGAGATATTATTCATTTATTTAACCAACGTTTTAAACCCGGCCATTTGTTTGTTTGTTTGTTTGATTAACTGAAAAATCAAAATAAAAAACACAATCACATTAGAGCATTTGGCCCACCCTTATAATGGACCAATAGAAATGGTCTAAAATTACTTACATTTAATTTAAACTTTAAGCTGAGAATTAGTTTGCTTTTTCTGGTTTTTTTTGTTTTGTTTTTTGTTGTTGTTGTTGTTGTTGTTGTTGTTGTTGTTTTGTTTTGTTTTTTTGGGTTTTTTGATGATGAAGAAGATAATAAGCTACTTTTGAGACAGTGTCCAAAGTTTAGACACACCAAACTATATGGATGATTTTCGTTATCTTATAGATGTCTACAGGCTAATGCTTAACAGTTCTGTCTGATGAGATGTCTTGAAACATAAATACTGCGATATACCACATACACTTCTGATGTATCACAATATTTTTGCCTCCCTCTAATATATATATTTTGTTACACAACATTTTGTTTGGCTTTTGCACAATTTCAAAGCTCTAGTCAGCCTTTCAATCTGGTGGATATTCACGATGCACCAGTAGAACTGGTCCAAAACTGCATCATTGCCATCATTGCCAGTTAAGTAAGTAGTTTTATCCGCCTGTAAAGTTCCATTTTGGAGTTTTTAAGATGACTACATATTTTCATGGGTCCTCTTTTATAGGCTGATGTCCTCACTTTTATCCTAAAGCACATCATTAAGCTAAAAGTAAGGACATTAAGAGTAGCCGTGCACTGAGCCACATCCTGCATGTGCTATAACAGCATGGCTGCGTAATTAGAGAGTGCAGGTGGCAGATCAACCTGTTTTCTCTCCACATCTGTCTCCCTTTGAGGCATTATGTGAGGCACAAACTACAATTAGATAGGCCCCCTATGGTGGTGCAGCTGAGAAGGTGGCCAAGAAAGGAACAGCAGAATAATCTTGTTGAATCAGCTTGTGTTTTCAGTTCTGTGCTCCTAAACAGTTAGTGCTGTTAAAAGGAGAGGTGCTAGGCATACTCCTGTCCCATCTTTTTTCTTCAGGCATTAATCTGGTACAGGCTTTAATTTACACAAACACAATAACGTTAATAAAGAAGCGTAAAATAGATCAGATATTCATAAAATAGATTTTTGTGCTGTTTGCAAGTTAATACTGGTCAAACAAGCCAGTGTTAATAACCACTGCTCTATGTTGTCATAAGCATGCCACATTTTGAAACTAGGGTTAACATGTATCACTTTTACATCAAGTAAATTGAATTACATCATCACAATTGTTTTCAAAAAAATGAGAGTGATATATGAAATTAAATGGATGTAATATATTTTATCCAAGTGAAACGACTGCATGCTATGAAGCATATATAAAGCCATGAAGACCTAACTGACCCTTCCTGATTTTCATTCCTACTGCATATCGGTAAACAAATCTTTAGGCAAGATCACTCATGTGAAAAAAGTAACTGCTCCCTTAATAATAGCCAGCAAATTAACTAAATGTAACTGATGGTGAGATACAGCCGCTTTGACCTGGCCACGCTTGAAGGAAGCCAGTCCTGTTAAATGCTCACATTACATGTTTTAAAGATTACCATCAAAACAGCATCACATTTTTACGCACACACTCGGCTATGATAAAAAAACATAGGAACAGAGGAACTAAGCTATCTTTAATTTTCTAGGACATCACCGAACTTCAGTGATCTACAAAGTGAGAACCCGCAGAACAGCCTGCCCCAATAAATCACCCAGGAAATCACTGAAGCTTCTAGGAGAACACACAAGGAAATTCAGGTCTCTCTAGTCTCGGCTGAGGTTAGTGCTCATGACTACCCAGAAGTGGCATTCATGGAAGTCAGAAAACGCTGCCAGGTTAGAGAAATATAAATGCTAATCTCACAAACAAGCACCTGAAAAAATTCTTTTTGGGACAACGTCCTATAGACACAACGATCTGAAGAGTAACTTCTTAGACACTACAGTTCTCTTGACATCTGCCATACACCCGGTTCACGCTTCACAGAAGGAACATCACGCCACTTTTTAGACATGACGGTGAATAATGAATGACTTGAGTGGAAAAATCAATTTTCAAAACCGATAGGTCAGGTTCTAAAATCTAAAAGCATTCTCTACACCACATGCACATTGCACGCAAACGTGACAGTGGGAAGTTATTAAAAACTTACTGTGCTGTTTATGGAATAATCTTTGACCAATATGTTGCTTAGCTACAAGGGCCTACTGTTAACACTGGGCATATGGAGAAAGCAGCAGCAACAAGCCTTTTATCAGGACCAATATGAGTTCACCAGGACCACCCTGAGTTTTTGTTCATGAAAGAAGAGTGAGAAGATCAGAAGATAGCCAGAGATTTAATTTAAGGACATAAATGTTTCAGATTTAAACAGACAGGAAGGTAATGTGATAAGACTCACTCCACCAACTGGAAAGTGGCATATGTGCAAGATGGTCCCAGCATGGCACATCCTACCGTACTGGTATTCTGGAAGGAAACACAGAATGATCTGAGAGTGCAAAATCAATCCTATATATAAACTGCCCTGTCGGGTTTGTGTTAATAGTGTTAAAATGGTTAGGGTTTCAGCATATTTCGTCATAGGCTAATGTAATGCATCCTTAGAATCTTTACCAATTATTAAATTAATGACAAAAATCCATCAAAATCTCAAATCTGCACATTTTTAACTTTCAGAAAAGGCAAAGTACGGACAGTCTTACGAGAAAACACCTGGTTATGGTTATCACCATAATTAAGTACTACTTAAACATATTCACATTATATTAAAATGTACGTTCTTTATTGATGAGGCTGAATCTTCGTCTCTGACTTTCAAACGTTTTTTCTTTAGGCAAAAAAGCCCACAAAAAATACACAACAATGACATTTTATCAGACACATACTAAATTAAATTTCTCATGGTATGGACTGAAAATGAGAGTATACACTTTGAATAACATTTTTTTACTTGAGCTATGAGTGAGAAATAATTAGAATGAGCCCTTGTTATCACAGACAAAAATACTACTTCTACGGTTAAAGTCAGAATCAGGAAAGTCTTTATAAAAAAAAAACAAGATTTTAAATTGTTTAAGTAATTTGTATGTTATAAGCCTTATGGATCAATATCTATTGTCTGTATTGACATGAGTGTATTTAATATTACCCCAGCAGACAGACTGGTAAGACTCACATAAAGTGATTTGAGGATTTCCACTCCTTCACAGGTACTGCTCCCGCAGCCTCTGCGCCGGTAGTACGTCGTGTTAAACCCACGGAAGTTTCCCTTTATAGTGAAGTTCAAGTCTGTAGAGTGAGAATTGAAAAGATGAACGCGAGCTAGTATTACACAAGGCTATTGCATTGGGACTTTGAGAATAAATGTGTTAACAAGATCAATTAGATCAAGATTAAGCTAACACGATCAATTATTAGCAGCACTAATTAGGCCGTTTTCATAGTTTGGCTGTTTGAATCATCCACAGGGGCCCTTGCTGTCAAATGCAGGGTTCAGTTATTTGGTTATCACAGGACCCCCACAGAGCAGGTACTATGTGGGTAGTGGATCATTCTCAGCACTGCAGTGACACCGACGTGGTGGTGGTGTGTTAGTCTGTGCTGTGCTGTGCTGCTGCTAGAGTAAGTGGACTGGTTAAACACTGTGTCCACTCACTGTCCACTCTATTAGACACTCCTATCTTGCTGGTCCACCTTGTAGATGTACAGTTAGAGACGATAGCTCATCTGCTGCTGCACAGTGCAGTGCTGGTCCTCCTCTAGTCCTTCATCAGTGGTCACAGGACGCTGCCCACAGGACAGTGCTGGCTGGATAGTTTTGGTTGGTGGACTGTTCCCAGTCCAGCAGTGACACTGAGGTGTTTAAACACTCCAGCAGCACTGCTGTGTCTAATCCACTCACACCAGCACAAACTAACACACCACCACGTGCAGTGCTGAGAATAATCCACCACCAACATAATACCTGCGCTGTGGTGGGCCTGTGGTGGGCCTGACTATTGAAGAACAGGGTGAAAGAGGGATAACAAAGTATGCAGAGAAACAGACTGGAGTCTGTAATTGTAGAGGCACCAGGTGCACCTACGTGGTAAGTGGAGCTGATAAAATAGAGTGTAGATACACTGAGGTGGTCATAACGTTGTGTATGATCGATGTAGTCACTATATGGAAATGTGATTTTTAAGTCTGTGTTGTACAGTGTTTACATGGTAACAGTACTGTTACTGAATTAGGGGCAGAAATAAATACATTCCGACGAATATCCACTCAGGAAAAGACATTGTCTTTAGGGTGAACCTCATACGCTAACTAAAGCGAGTCATTACTTTTAACTATTTGAATCATTTGAAAGCTATACAGTTTAGACAAACAATTACTATATTACTGTGATTAAAAGTCAGTTACAAAGACCCACATGTGAGCAATCCAAAGCCTTTATTATCCTAATAAATGTCCTAATTTAATGTTAATTTTTTTCTCATGTATTGATGCATTGTTTTAATCTGTCTTTTCTTTTAATATATATATAAATATAAATATATATATATTTTTTTTTCTTTTTCATTGTAATACACAGTACACACACAATCATCTTGTCAGATGATGTCAGTACTTAAAGGGAAACTCCACTGACCTTTTTTTTTTGTTTTTTGCATTATTCCGTTGTTGCGATGTTAACAATGTTAGTGAACGACAAATAAATAATTAACACTGATTTTCTGACTAACATTACAAAACATGCAGAGAGACGCCTTAAAGAGACCAGAAGTATAAAAACACAATGAGCACACATCTAACAGTACACACATAAATCATATACAGCATCATTATTTAATTTCTATATATAATTAATACATATTATTATATAACATTAGCAATATCTCCTAATATCCTTTATTTCCTGTAGAAATCCAGGATGTAAAACCTAATGAATTACTGATAAGGATGAATACACAGGCCAGCGTGTGAACAGAGAGACTACAGGCACATTCTACCTCAAGGACTGTATTAAAAACATGGTGTCAGCCTCAGATGTCTTGTATTCATAACCATTTCATGTTAATAACTATCTCTGAGGAAGCTTTCAGAGCTCTTCAGACGTCTGGTTACCATTACAACCACTGCAAACAAGTCTTACTCAGTTTCTGTGAAACTACGCACTTCATATTAAAGCAGTCTGAGTCCTTTCATAACCACCTCATCAAGCAGAATACACTTGAGCATTGGCTCACTACATGTATCCCCACAGTGAGAGTGTAATTAAGTGTGGTAGTGCGGACTGTGTGGATTACAGGTTATAATCATGAATCTAATGATACATATGGTGAGTCATGAATCATATATAAATTAATATGGATCATTTATGGTGAGTCATGAATCATATATATGAATATGGATCATTTATGGTGAATCATGAATCATATATATGAATATGGATCATTTATGGTGAATCATGAATCATATATATGAATATGGATCATTTATGGTGATTCGTGAATCATATATATATATGAATATGAATCATTTATGGTGAATCATGAATCATATATATATGAATATGAATCATTTATGGTGAATCGTGAATCATATGTATACCCCACAGGGTGGTCTAACTCGGTTGTGTAGGGCAGACAGCTTGTTAACGAAATTCAGGAAAAGCTGGTACCCACCTTGATTCTCATAAATCAGGTTTTCCTCGGCTATGGCCTTTTCCACAGCGACCTCTACGTACTTGAGGCTCCAGAGTGAACCCTCGTCCTCCAGCAGCACGACGTTCAGGGTGACCGGCTGGTTTCTGCACTTGTCCAAATCAAAACCAGCAGCGAGAGCCGCCAGCGCGGAGCAGCAGGCCAACCACAGCACGCTCAGCATGACTGGAGCACAAACAGGGAGCCAAAGAGTCACAACCCGAGTACTGAAGCCCTCCTACACCCACATCTCCCATCTCCCGGAACAGGACTGAGCGCTGCTCCACTGAGATTCTTAAACACGCTGAAGGTCAACCTTCCCGGTCTCAGAGGAGCCTGACTAACCCCACAAATCTCCAGTGCGGAGGTGCAGGGGTTAATCCTGAAGTTAAGAACAGCTCCAGTGGAAGTTAAACTGGCCTAAAGTTACCAACAGGAGTGGAATACGTGGTTATCAGGTTCAACTCTCCTCAAGTTCAGCTGAGGAGCGTCCCCCTGTCAGCCCTGAGGACCTGAGGGGGAGATATAGGTTTATCCTGGTTTTCTTTTGGGCTTATCTGAAACGCTAAAAGCCTGAACGCCACGGGGAAACATAGCAAGCTAACAGCAGAGCTGTCCCACACAGCAGAATGACAATTAACCCCCCTCCCAACACCCCCACCGGCAAACAAGAGAGACAGGGGGGCTTAATGTCCTCTCAGATATAAACTGTCAGCATTTAAATTAGACTATCAGACTTTATCTGTTTACGGGACGCACGAGCAGTTTCTGCTCACCTCTGCTGATAAATCCACCATAGTCTCCTCTGTGAAATCCTGAGTGGGAAATCCTGAGTGGGAAATCCTGCGGTTCGCTCTTTAATCCCGGTAAATGTGAGAAATGATAAGCTTTATATTATTATTTTTTTCTCCTTCGACGCCTCAGCCTGAGGAAAACTCACCCGACAGAAACGGAGGAGCTCGCGCGTTAATCAGCAACTTCACACTGAAACGTCACGAGGAGGGAAACTCATTTACATACATCATCAACTCGGCTTTCTTCCCCCTGCACCGTTACTGAAACACAGCTCTGCAAAAATCACAACAACATAATAACAGAATTAATGCTAGATAGTATCTTATACTATTATTATTATCATTATTATTATTATTATTATTGTTGTTATTATTGTTGTTGTTGTTGTTGTTGTTGTTGTTGTTGTTGTTGTTACTGCTACTACTACTGCTGCTGTTGTGTTATAAAATGTCACAGAAAATCACAGATAACGGAGTATATCATAGTTTAAATCTCTAGGTAAATATGTGGAAAATTAGAATGGGAAATTAATAAACCAAGTCGAGCTGTATGGTGGTGCAAAATAAACAAGTTCAAATGCCGCAGCACCGTAGATTAAGCTGTTGACTGTCGCCCAGTCTGCCTAAGCTGGCCTACAGAATGTGCCAGAAGTATATCAGCAGCGAGAGTGTCGGTCTCAGGGCCACAGAGGGGGCGAAGGTCTGAGCGAGAGCTGTAAAAGGATGATTGGTGCTGCTACTGATGAATTGGACTGTTATGAAAGTGAACAGACCGTATGTGCCTGTAAAACTGTTTGCTCATAAACTGTTTTGATCCTGTCTTTCTCAAAGCCGATGGCAGATGCCGGGTAGCTTGATTAACTACAGGAGTCGTGTTCATGGCAGAATTCCATATCCCGAAGTTTTCCTCATGCTGCTGTGACTGATTCATAACTCCACAGTCAACTCCTGATCTGGGCCTTGCAGTCCGTTTATAAGTGCTGACTGCAGGCAGGTGAGGAAGCCCTGCAAGTGACTAGATAGTCTGAGCCTGTAAAGAAAGAGAGGCCAAGCAACACCAATAACAATGGCAGTTAAAATAGCTCACTGCCAGACAATGAAATGAAGGATATGAAGGACGAACACTGATCCCGGATTCATAAAGCCAGAAACTAATATTACAGGCATTTTCGTCCGTCGGCTTCCTCCCTCCGTCTCTTCCTGTTTGTGTCTTCAGATTTTCAGTGGTTTTAGTGAATGATTTCTCAGGGAAGCTTTTGGATAGATACTATGGGTGTGTATCTCGAGCGTTGTTCGTTAGAAAATGATTCAGGGCGTCATATAATAAACATCTTACAGCAGTTCCTTCAGACTCAGAATGCTTCAAAATAGACAAACGTGATGTTTGAAACCTGACTAAATATTTCATTTCAGATAAATCATTATTATTGTTACAAAATCTGCATATCGTCGCTGTCCAGAGAAAAACAGGTATCTCCAAAATGGCAACTTTACAGGAGAGCCCAAAAACATCTTTTAATTTGAATGGAAGTCAATGGAACCAGACGTCTTTTCAAGCAGTTTCATGCCATTTCTGTTGGTCCATTCTTCATGAAATTTTGAGACAGTGTAAAGAGCAGCTCATGTGATCAAATGAGGCATAAAAGTAAAAATCAACAAAAATGGAGATACATGTTTTTCTTTGGACAGCGATTAAGGGTGCCCTCATAGATGTGCCATGGGCACTGATGCATATCTACCATCATGGATGCTGGCTTTTGAATGGTGCGCTAACAACGGTCTCTCTCCTCTTTAGCGCAGATGATGCAGTGTCCATGATTTCCAAGAGGAATTCTAAGTGTTGATTCGTTGGCCCACTTTTCCACTTCACTCCAGTCTTAAATAAGGCTGTGGCATTTCTGTGTGCTGTTAATGTCAGGGTTTTTTTTCACTTGGTAGATTTTTAACTCAAATATCTGTGATTTTAAATCTGTTTGTGAAATATTAATGGAGCTTTCCGTTTCAGGTTTATACATCTCCCCATTCTAAGAGATATTTCTATCTGGTCTCATATGACTGGAAATGCCTGCCTGGGAATGTTGCCACTATGACTGCTGAGTGAAGTCGTGGCTGGAGGTTAGGAAGCCAGCCTTGTGACCGGAGGGTCACCGGTTCGATTCCCTAAACCGTCAGTAACGACTGAGGTGCCCTTGAGCAAGGCACCTAACCCCCAACTGATCTCTGGGCACTGTGGATAGAGCTGCCCACCGCTCCGGGCAAGTGTGTTTACTAGTGTGTGTATGTGGGTGTTTTACTTCACGGATGGGTTAAATGCGGAAGACGTGTTCCTCTGGGTGTAACGGCACACACTGGCTCTAAAACCCTCTACTCAAAGAACGATTGGCCTCACCTATAGATAGTTTCAGGGGAAAGGAGATCCATCTTAAAGGAGCTCAGGTCCAG
>JAMWET010003845.1:135000-165000 GCA_024036415.1 Prochilodus magdalenae
ATACGTTTATGGTTTATAAAGGCCATCAGTTAAATGTGTCTGTCAGCCCAATGGACGAAAGTTTTTCCCATCAGGATTCGTCAGTGTCTTTATTTGAACAAACCATCCAATATATTAACCTGCATGCAGTGACAGTATGATATTAGACAGCACGCTATAAACCTGTCAGCAAACAGAGTTGTAAATGTCTAATACTTGGGGATTCAATATTTATGGGAGGTGTAAAGAGCATAGCAGCGTTTATAGGAATGTTTGTTAGTTAGGAACGAAGTTTAGTTTGGCCAAAAGTTTTACTTCTAACCCAAATGGCTACTCGAGTATGTATACTTATTCAAATTGTGTTGTATTTATTTACTGTTGATATGCGTATGATTACATATGCACACATTGCACTACATTGCACTCTCTCTCTCTCTGATCTACTC
Source organism: Prochilodus magdalenae (assembly GCA_024036415.1). Classification (NCBI taxonomy): domain Eukaryota; kingdom Metazoa; phylum Chordata; class Actinopteri; order Characiformes; family Prochilodontidae; genus Prochilodus; species Prochilodus magdalenae. The sequence goes on from JAMWET010003845.1 coordinate 135,426, forward strand.
TGAGCCAATGAGATGTGATTTTATTCTAATTTACACTGTACACCCACACACCCACCTTCCCTCACACACACACACACACACACACATATACACATGCACCCACACATACACACATATACATATACACCCACATACACACGTACACACACACATTTACACACATACACAAATACACACAGATTCACACCCACATACACCCACATACACACGTACACACACACATATACACACATACACAAATACACACAGATTCACACCCACATACACACACATATACACACACACATATATATACACATACACACACACATATACACACACACATACACACCCATTTACACACACACATATACACAGATTCATACACACACACACACATATACACACAGATCACACACACACACACACACACATATACACAGATTCATACACACACACACACACACACACATATACACACAGATCACACACACACACACATACACCCCCCACACACACACACATTTACACATACACCCACATACACACACACACACACACACATATACACATACATCCACACACACACACACACACACACACACATATACACATACACCCACCCACACACACACACACATTTACACATACACCCACCCACACACACACACACACACATTTACACATACACCCACATACACACACACACACACATTTACACATACACCCACATACACACACACACACACATATACACATACACCCACCCACCCACACACACACACACACACACACATTTACACATACACCCCAAAAGATGGCACTTGTACTGCTTCTGAAGAATATTAGATATAATGTGCAGACTAATGTGCAGTTAAAACAGGTGTCATGATGTTTCTTGTGCTGGTAATAGGGCTCTAGATAGTAGGTGGAACTGTAAATACACACAACTACTTGAGTGACTTCTGTCTGATTTTGGCAGTGATTTCAAATCTGTTTGTGTAATGTTACCGTGCTTTCAGTTTCCGGTTTATATGTCTCTAGGTTTACAGGTTTACATTTGAATGACAGTACAGTCTGTCTAAGTTTGTCTAAGTATGTCTGAGTGGAGCTTACAAGTAACGTAACTAGTTAACACTGGGCAAACAACATAACTAAATCATCACCCCACCACAACAGCATGTCCAAAAAGCTTGTGTTATTCATAGTCACTTGGGTTTTGGTGTTATTACAGACAGTATGGACCCGAGACATTTCATATTCTGTCTGGTCACTGTCAATTCATTTGTTACTATACATTCCTTCCTGCATTTCAGGCCTGCATGACATTCCAAAAAAAGTTGGGACGGTTAAAGCATTTACCACTTTGTAGTGTTACCACACCTTCTCACAGAGCCACAGAGGATACCAAGCGGTGTTATTTTGTCCCACGGCAAGTGTGCACCAGGACAGGGTCATTGTTAAATTGTCACGTTTCAGAATTCTCCACACATTCTCCATTACAGGCCAGTCCAGTACCCATACCCTTTTATTCCCCAGCCATGCCAATTTTCTTGTTGACAAATATAACGTCCTGAAGGCAGCCTAAGATCTCCATTGTGCATTAATGCGTCATCACATTTGCAAAGGGCACTGACACACTGACCCCACACCATGACAGAGCCTGAATTTTGGACCATCTGGTTGGAATTTTGACAGTCTGGTTGGTCCTTTCCATCTTTGGTCCGGAGTCCTCGGCATCCATTCCTTCAGAACTGGAATACTGATGTGTCTATCCACAATACACACTTCCACTGTGTGATGGTCCATCCCAGATGCCTCCAAACTCAGAGACATTGCCTCAGCTCCTGGACGTGGTTAACCCAAGGCTTCGGTTGTGCTTGACAAAAGTTTGCCAAAGCAATCAGGGCATATTGGAGATCATGGGTATTCAAATTAGGCTTCTGCCTTTACACACTGAAATTCCACCAGCTCCCTTGAACCGTTTAATGATATGATGCACTGTAGAAGGAGAAATGTGGACGTTCCTTCCACTCTTCTTTGATGAACATCAGGTAAATCAGGTGGTGTTGTTAATAATAGACCTGACTATGTGCTTTCTAATACTGTGTGTTTATAGCATATGTTTAAATATTGACAGAGGTATGGATGAAACGCAGGCAGACTGCTGTGACTGATTTTGTTTAATGCGTAGCCCTTTGATTCAATTGGTTCTACATTTGTAGTAAATTTGTGAGTTTTAGTTACAAGCTGTTGCTTTTACAAGATCCTGACAGTGTCACTCTTCATTTAGACAGGCCATCTGGACAATGCCACCGGGTGCTTTCATTACATATTAGCTGCCCTTGGCCTGTAGCTCCAGTTCACAACTAAAGAAGTGAACGCCAGACGTCAAACATGTCTTGGAACTGCTCTCTCTGGCTAAGTGTGGAAAAACCTGGTGTGTTTATTTGCATGTGAAGTTCATGTGTTGTTCGGTGAAGGTTGACCTTTCTGTAAAGGCCTGTTGGTGAGTGAACTTGGATTAATGGTTAATGCGTCACATTTGCACTTTTAGAACAGAAAGGCTGTTTGCTTGAAGGGCAGCCTTCTGCTCAGAGCTGTGGTTTTGAATAAATCCCATAAAGATTAACACCAGTGTAACTAATAACAGGGAAACGCTTACCATGCAAATTAGTAACACCACATTTCCCATCCAGTGGACAAAGTAGATTACAGTGAGACAAGCTGATCTATCTATCTATCTATCTATCTGTCTGTCTGTCTGTCTGTCTGTCTGTCTGTCTGTCTGTCTGTCTGTCTGTCTGTCTGTCTGTCTGTCTGTCTGTCTGTCTGTCTATCTATCTATCTATCTATCTATCTATCTATCTACCTGTCTGTCTGTCTGTCTATCTATCTATCTATCTATCTATCTATCTATCTATCTATCTATCTATCTGTCTGTCTGTCTGTCTGTCTGTCTGTCTGTCTGTCTATCTATCTATCTATCTATCTATCTATCTATCTATCTATCTCTCTGTCTGTCTGTCTGTCTGTCTGTCTGTCTGTCTGTATGTCTGTCTATCTATCTATCTATCTATCTATCTATCTATCTATCTATCTATCTATCTATCTATCTATCTATCTATCTATCTATCTGTCTGTCTGTCTGTCTGTCTGTCTGTCTGTCTATCTATCTATCTATCTATCTACCTGTCTGTCTGTCTGTCTGTCTGTCTGTCTATCTATCTATCTATCTATCTATCTATCTAAAAAATTCAAAACAACCCGAAACAGCAACTTAAGGGATTATACTGCTGTTCTTTATACACATTCTGGCGCTCTTCTCTGTTGGGCCACGTGTTTTCATCCACACCACACTGGATATCTTCCCTTGCAAGAAGAAACAGCTACGTACATTTCAGCCATAGTAAATATGTCAGCATACATAAGGGTTTTACCTGTACATACAGGTACCGTAGCTCTTTCACCCTGTCACCATTTCTTTGAAATGGAACTTTATACAGCTGTTTCCTGCTCATCTGGTGTCGTTTCAGAACTCGGTCCTGGTGGAGATGCTTACAGATTGAATATTTTGAAAAACATTGTTGTCCTGTATGATGGCTTGCTGGATCTCCCTCAGCCCTGAGGCATTATTTGTTATGACCATAGCACATATAGCCTCCTCTTGTTGAGGTGTGAAAATGGGACCTCTGTCTCCCCTGTGAGCTAGTCCTGTAGTCCCATATGGTATAAGAATCAAAAATGCAAAACATAAGACTGAATAACATTTCAAAATTGATGTCAGTGTCCTCTCAGTCTTCCACCATGCAGCCGTACCCCTCTTCTTCACCCTGTACATGACCTTGTCTTTCCGTTGTGAGACTTTGTGACACTACAATGTTTTGTGTATGTATGTTTGTCAATTGAAGGTTCATTAGAGCTACTTGACCATTGGGTGATCTACACTTTCACAAATTCCCCTTCTTAACTGAAAGCCAAGATTCTCCTGAGAACATATCTATGATGGAAACTAGCAAAATACAGACTTACACAGAACACAAAGTTACACATGACTGTATGTGGGGGACTGACAGCGAGAAATTGGACTGAAATTAAATGTATACAGTAATACTGTTTTACTGTATTCTGTATTATGGATAAATTTCCAAGATTTACCATAAAGGTTTCATAGAAATGTACAGATTATGCCTGAGAGATTATGCCAACATGTTCAGCACTTTTGCACATACTGACCTAGGCGATGACCTAAAGCCTAAATGTTTTGGAGGGTAGAACAATTCAGCAGACAGTCAGAACACATTTTGATAAACATGACATGAGCAATTGCTAATGCAAAACACAGCAGACAGTTGTACACGACCATTTGCATGAATGTACAAAAGCATTTGTAAAATGTGAAACACAATGAGAAATGATGGTAGGATGTGCACAAGTGACAAGGAGATGTGGAGACTAAATGAACAGTTTTGAGAATTTCAAAACTGTAGTGTTGCCACACCTTCTCACAGAGCCACAGAGGATACCAAGCGGTGTTATTTTGTCCCACGGCAAGTGTGCACCAGGACAGGGTCATTGTTAAATTGTCACGTTTCAGAATTCTCCACACATTCTCCATTACAGACAGGTCAGGAATACTGGCAGGCCAGTCCAGTACCCATACCCTTTTATTCCCCAGCCATGCCCTTGTAATTTTCTTGTTGACAAATATAACGTCCTGAAGGCAGCATAAGATCTCCATTGTGCATTAATGCGTCATCACATTTGCCAAGGGCACTGACACACTGACCCCACACCATGACAGAGCCTGAATTTTGGACTTGCTAATGACAGTGTGGTTGGTCCTTTCCATCTTTGGTCCGGAGTCCTCGGCATCCATTTCTTCCGAATCAGAACTGGAATACTGAGGTGTCTGAGCACAATACACATTTCCACTGTGTGATGGTCCATCCCAGATGCCTCCAAACTCAGAGACATTGACTCAGCTCCTGGACGTGGTTAACCCAAGGCTTCGGTTGTGCTTGACAAAAGTTTGCCAAAGCAATCAGGGCATATTGGAGATCATGGGTATTCAAATTAGGCTTCTGCCTTTACACACTGAAATTCCACCAGCTCCCTTGAACCGTTTAATGATATGATGCACTGTAGAAGGAGAAATGTGGACGTTCCTTCCAGTCTTCTTTGATGAACATCAGGTAAACCAGGTGGTGTTGTTAATAATGTACCTGACTATGTGCTTTCTAATACTGTGTGTTTATTTATTTATATGTTTTGTATTTATTTATATGAGAATTTCAGTGATCTGAGAAATGAACCAAACCGACTGAGCAAAACTGTAAGACAAATCTTGGCCTAAAATATATTGTTATAGATTCACCCACAGTGTAGAGGTAAAGGTTGCTGCATGTTGTTTCTATTTTGCTATCAACAATATGAAATATAAAACTTATTGACGCACATTTTTTTCTAAAACCTCTCAGAATGACTTGGTTAACATCTCTGTGAATTAGGCAGAAATTAACTGATCATATATAAAACATGCAGCGTTTATTCACAAAACATATCAAATATTAAATATGTAGATACAATCTTCTTCATGGCTGACTATAGGTGTACTTAGGAGAAGAGCCACTAGAGGGCGGTAGAATCCTTCAGGACACAAAGCCATACAAAATACAAGAAAAAAAAAATAATAATAAAACATTAAAGGCATAAAACGTTAGGAATTTATACATACTGTGTAAAATAGGCCTGCATTTGAATCAGCTGGATCTAATCCACTGAGTTCTTGAATGCTGAGCCTGTTGGTCTGTTTGAATATGTGATTTCAGCTGTTTAAAAACTCCATTTAATGACATTTAATGTAAAGGAATGGGCATGGACCTACTTCACCCTTACATTATTCAGATAGTGATGATTCAAAGTCGAGTCTTTTTGTCTCTGTTTCATATTCATACCAATTAGACGCTCATAATTTAGCTTGTGCTGGTTCGCTGCTGTCCTCTGGTGGACGGACTTGGAACAGCACCTGGTTCGTGCGTTATTGCACGTAGACTCCACACCAGTACTCATCCACTACAGCACCTCTGCTGATACTGGCCCTGTTCTGGCTGAGCCTGCATGTTATTTTACCTTCACTACAGCATTAAAACACGATCTCGGAATCTCACAGACAGCTGATTGGGATTGATTGGGTGATGAGTGTTCTGCCTGATCTCACAGGCCTGTGTCCTGCTAGTCTGTAAACACATCTTACCGGGTATAATCATTAATCTAAGATGCACAGAGAAGTGACAGCTTAGTCTCATACCAGTCAGAATATCAATAATGCTACAATAACGAGTCTATAAAAATGATCGTGAAGCTTCAGGCATGATGTGGGCGATGTTAGAGTATTTTATGAGTATTAATAAGACAGATTGCTGCTGTGTGTGCAGAAGCTGTAAATAATTCATTCCCTTAGTGTCATCCTACTTGGCTTTCACAACCCAATCAAAACGATTATTGATTTTCAGGAGATGTTTCTGAGGTGATGTTATGTAATCCACCTGATTGTCAAAGAGGACAGTCAAAGTAAGTGGGAAAAAAATGGACTTTGTAAAATTATTAAAACATTAAACCATTAAAACATTATACTCATATGCAAAGGTTTCAGCACTTCTGGGAGCACACTTCTGAAAACCGTCAGTACTGTTTAATTGCTATATTGAACATTTTGGGGGAAAACATAACCCATATATTGCCTGTTATGTCATGTTTTTATTTTTAATATGAAATTTGACCAGGTGCACCAAAACGTTCCCATATAACAGTCACGCAAAACCTGGCAAACCACCGAAGCTACCCCTAACAGGTAAACAGCACAAAGTTTTCAAACAGAGGATAAAATTGAGCTCCAGTTCGAGATCTAAAACCATCTGCAGGTATTTCTGTCTGTCCTTCCATTGTGAGAAGACGACTCAACACTATTTAGTCTACAAGGATGCATAGCTGTCAAGAAGCCCTCACTAAGAAAAGCAATTAAAATGGCAGTCTATTAAATAGTTTTCAATAAAAAACGGAAAAAAATGAAAATAAAAAAATGTTAACTTTAAGTTAGCTTGAAAAAACCAAGGTTAAAGCCTAAAAGCTGCCTGATGTCTGTAGAGGCAAACCCAGCACTATAATACATTCACTGCTCCTTTAAATTCACTGCCACCTTAAATCCAGTGCTACCTCAAATCTAATAATACTTTAAACACACTGCTACCTTAAATCTCCTACTGCCTTAAATCCAATAGTATCTCAAATTCACTGCCACCTTAAATCTAATGCCCTTAAATTAGCCGCTACTTACAATCCCACACTACCTTAAATAAACGGATATCTTGAAATCACTGCCACCTTAAATTCAAATGCAAACTTAATTGCACTACCATTATAAATTTACTGCTACCTCAAATTCACTGCCACCTTAAATTCCCTGTCACCTTAAATTCTTCAGTGCATGGCTACCTTGAAGTCCATGCTAATTTAAATTCACTGCCACCTTAAATGTACTATGATCTTTGATTCACATATTTTTTTTTCACTTTCTTTCTTAAATTTACTACCTGCTTAAATTCAATGCTACCTTAAATTCAGTTCCACCTTAAATCCATTGCTTTAGCTGTTATTGTGGAGCACTGGCATGTGAATGTAAATGGCATGTTTGTGTGTGAGTCTGTAGTGTATTATATGTGAGTGTCTATGTGAGAGAGTTCCACCATGACATTAACACCAGTGTTCTCAAAATCCATGTGGCCCAAAAAGCACAAGCAGCTTAATCAGTAATAGGTCCTACGATCCTGGAAAATTCTAAACCGAAGATTACGAGGAACAGTAATCTGGCTTTTCCTAGCCTTCTTAATTTAAATTGGTTTATTACAGTGTATGTGAATGGTGCTAGGCGTGTATACCATAGCAGGGCCTGCATGCCTGAACACTCAGGGTTCCCTGTGCTCTATGTTTGAGTGTTAATCAGATTGTTCCAGGTTAAAGAGGATCACCGTGTTTACATGTCCTGGCCCGGCTGAGCTTTGTTTACGAGGCGAGGTTCAGAGTGTTATCAGCCAGATTGAGATTGACTATAAATGATAACTCTGAGATGGCATAATCTAATCAGACCGTGGCTGATGTAGGTGAGAGGTCATCTCCTCTCTCTCGCTTTCCGAGGTTTTGGAAACGCCACGCGCGCTGACGCCCCTTCGCCCACGTGACCCGATCCTCCCGTTTTCATTGGCTGCCAGTGACACACACGCGTAAGCAGGCGGTATAGAAAGTGCAGCTCGAGCTCGGCAGCAGAAGACATGTAGCCTCCACACGAGCCAGGACAGTCTGTACCAATGGTCATTTTAAATCTATCTTTCCGTTTTAAAGAAAGAAGTGGGCGGCGTTTGTTTCGGTTTGTTAGAAACCAGGCTGACCTGTTAACTCGGTTTTTAGAGTTACTGATTTAAGCTCGTTTATCCGCTCGATTTGTTTTAGATTAGAGTTATTTGATCGTGCTGGCTTGTTTTGATTGCTGCACAAGGAGAAGATGGACAGGAAAAGTGTGTCCTCGGACAGAAGCGTTCTGTGTTTATTCGATGTGGACGGAACCCTGACCCCGCCGAGAGAGGTAAGAGGAGCCGGAGGGAGAGATGAGCTGAGCGGTGTCAGGCGATGTAAACACTGCCGGTGCTCCCTCGACTGAGTGGATGCTGTTGCTGGCTTCATATGGAGGAAATGTGACCTTTGCTGTCTTATCGTTCATAGTCAGCATATCAGCCTTTTTACACGCTTATGTAACGTTAATTACCCTCTATCTATTTACGGCTCCGACTTCCTTCGCCTACCTATACTGGGTTACTACAGCAGTAGCCCATATCCGTGCCTTTAAAGGGGAATGTCACCAGGTTTTTAAAATTCCTGGTTAGGATTTACCTATTGAATGGAGAAGGTGTTAGCAAAGTCATTCAGAATGGTTTGCTGTAGGGTGCACTATTACAGAGAAACTTGCTGAGCCAGCAGTGTTCACAGAGGTGGTGATAGGAACCAGACGTCAGAGGATTTTGAATGGCATAAACATTACCCCAAATAAAGTTGCCGTGTGAAATGCTCATGCACTGTCTGATGCCACAGTGACAGTTTTGAGAAGGGTTTTTCTAAAATTTAGTGTTTATTTGTGCAGGGCAAAAAAAGTCAAAACAACATCATTCATTTTTATTTCATTTTATTACATGTACCAGGTCAGAAGACTTGTGTAGGTTCTCAGGTGGTTATGAATAGTAAATATGATGAAGGATTATATTTGGATTATATTTGGTAGACATTGTGGCCCCTGGTTCCTATCAACACCACTGTAAAGAAATTCAATTCCATAGGTTTCTCTGCAGTTAACCATTTTCCATCAAGCCACACGGACTAGCACTGTCTACAACCAGTTTCTAGTTTCTCAGCCATCTTTTTCCAAACAGTGGAATTCCCCTTCAGAACGAACGGGTGGAAAATGAAATCAAACGTCCTACCATGGCTGCTGTATAAGACTCTTACCAGAACAGGTTGATGTGACATGTTGTTTCCTACAGCAGCTGCTCTGGTAGGCATAGCTGCCTGTCATGAATGATGTTTTATAAATATGTTTAGGCCAAAACCTTATCAAATCTACCTGTACCATACCATAATAAACCTATACAACTGTCAGGTGGCATATGCATAGCCATAGTGGTGTAGTATAGTGTATATAGTGCAGTGTAAGAGCCCATTCAACAGTAAACGATTCAATTCAACACTGTAATGGTCATTGAGCAACAGGAATTTGGCTCTGATGTCGTAAGCAATCTGAGATCTGTTGGCTTGATTTGCTGTCTGGTATCTGTTGGGCCGGTTGGAGCTGATGAAAATGCTTACTTGTGAAATGCATAAAGGAAGTACAGCACTTGTGGAATAACAGAGGCTGGGAAGGTTTGCCCAGGCTCTGAGTGCGTCAGCTGTACTGTCAGTGTAGTGCTAAATGTCTCTTAACAGGCACTCTGGTGTCCATGCTATAGGTCACTTCTTGGTATTTCTGACCAGACTGCTCCTCTGCTGTCTGCAGCGCTTTCATATGATTGTTTGAGTCATCCATGCATCACACATACTCCTATGAACACAGACTGCATAAGACTACAGAGCATCAGGACTGATACCAGTTGGATGTACCTTTGCTGTCTTTACAGTTCATAGCTACACAGACTGATATGACATCAATGCAATGAAAGGACCTAACTCTACCCTGCTCGAGAGTTTAGTTTAAACATGGGGCTGGCAATAACATGGGAACAACATAACATCATGATGCTTTAAGGCATTTTAATGACACCCAGTATGCATCCTGATGTCTCATTATTATTAAACGTCTGTAAAAACGTGATGAGGGTGCTTACTATGTCGTTTGTGCAGTTACACTAAATCAAACATCATTGTCCTGCTGCATGATATGCCAGTTTAAATTATTTGCAAGAATTAAACTATTTAAATCAAAAACTATATAATCCAATCATAAAGACACAAACAAGGTCGTTCAGAGTGCCTCGAGATGGACTTAGAGTGAATGTCTCCTGCTGAGAAATGTATTGATTTCCTTGGTGGTGATAGTAACCAGGGGTCACAACCTCTGCAACACAAATAGACATTATCCATACTATCCAAAACCACCAGTGGGTTTTTATATCTGATGTTGATAATGCTAAAATAATAGTAAATCGGATGTAATGTCTTACATGTACCTTGCTATAGTTATAGTTTTAAGATCTAGGCCAAAACCTTATAGAACTACCATAACACAGTCTCAGGCATCAGGTAACACACCTCTGATCCGTTTCTCTAGAAACGGATTTCACATCAGAACACTTTGAACGACTCTGTTTATATCTTGACTTATAGAAGATACGTGGGTGATCAGAAATCCAGCAGAATCAGTGACAGAGCCAAACTGCTCAGGTCGAGCATGACAGGCCCTTTCCGACATTGCTAATCTTGGAAGGAACCGGAGATACTGACCCCAAAACTACCAGGCTCCTCACCTGTCATCTTCTATATAATGTCCATGTTGTTAGTCTCTTCATCACGTGATCAGCATCACTAGGAGTCAACATCAAGTTCAAAGTGTCTTTGCCGAGCGGTGAAGTTGACTAGTCTATGCCACCGATGAAGTTTGATGAAATCAATAAGGCAGATGTGATGTGGGAGTTTAATAGTCAGGAGAAAGAGATGGCAGGTGGTGAATTGATGTAAGAATGAGAATTCTTCTCCTGGCCACATGTTTGTATATGCCAGTGACCTCATTATGGTCAGCTGGGCTATCCCTCTCAATAGATGCAGATGATCGTGGCACCCCAGACTGCGTTTACGGCATGCACTTAGGGAAAGCCTGCCCCAGAGGGCGTCGTAGGGGACACTATAGGGCACTGCTTCTCATTTTCTTGCAAGGGCACTTCATCATGTTTTCCCAGTTGAAGGGCATCTAAGAGGGCACCCAAGAGGGCACTTTATGGCACTTCATAGGAAGGCACCTATAGGTAACATCCAATGTTAAGGACACTATATTGCCAAAAGTATTCGCTCATCTACTGTGACACGCATATGAACTTGAGTGACATCCCATTCTTAATCAATAGGGTTTAATATGAGTTCGGTCCACCCTTTGCAGCTATTACAGCTTCGGTTCCACTGAGAGGACTTTTCACAAGGTTTAGGAATGTCCTCTGGGAATTTCTGACCATTTTTCCAGATCATTTGTGAGGTCAGACACTGATGTTGAACGAGCAGGCCCCCCACTCTAATTCATCCCAAAGGTGTTCTGTCGGGCTGAGGTCAAACGAGGTCAGGACTCTGTGCAGGCCAGTCCAGTTCTTCCACACCAGACTCGCTCATCCATGTCTTTATGGAGCTTGCTTTGTTCACCGGTGTGCAGCCATGTTGGAACAGGACGGGGCCATTCCCAAACTGTTCCCACAAAGTTGGGAGCGTGAAGTAGTCCAGAGTCTCTTAGTCTACTGAAGCATTAAGAGTTCCTTTCACTGGAACTAGGGTGCAGAGCCCAACTCCTGAACAACAGCCCCACACCATAATCCCCACCAGCCAGCCGGAGAAGCGTGATCGGTCACTCAAGAGAACTCGTCTCCCCTGCTCTAGAGTCCAGTAGCGGTGCTTTACAGCACTGTATTCAACGCTTTGCATTGCCCTTGGTAAGGTAAGGCTTGGGTGCAGCTGCAGGGCCATGGAAACCCATTCACTGAAGCTCTACACGCTGTTCCTGGGCAGATCTGAAGGACACATGAAGTTTGGAGGTCTGTAGTGATGAACTCTGCAGAAAGTTGGCGACCTCTGTACGCCATGCTCCGCAGCATCCGCTGACCCCGCTCTGTCATTACCATGACCACCTAGTGGCTGAGTTGCTGTCGTTCTCAGTCGCGTCCACTTTGTTATAATACTAACATGTGACTGTGGAATATTTAGTAGGGAGCAAATTTCACATCCTGGAACAGGTACTACACTGCAATGCCCTGCGCTCCTCAGAGCGACCCATTCTTTCACTAATGCCTGTAGAAGCAGTCTGCATGACCCGGTGCCTGCTTTTATACATCAGTAGCCATGGAAGTGATTGGGACATCTGAATTCAATGATATGGATGGGTGATTGAATACTATTGGCTATACAGTGTATATAGCACCACATCACATTTTCTGCCACTGGAGGAGCGTCTATTAGGAAACCTCCCCATGTTTACCCGCAACACCACGTCATATCTTATCCACTTCTCCATCAGAGGAGCACCTAGCTGGCAATTTCATCACCTGTAGATTTATTAACTGTACAAGTACCCTATTCAGCACTGCATCCCATTATCTCTACTGGAAAGGCTGAGGCCCTCTGGGACAGTGTTGTGGTAGGGACAGCATACAGGCCCTGCCTTTTCTATGATTGGGCAGTGTTAAGTTTAGACCACCGTAGGGGCACCTGATAGGGCACTGCGTCACTTCACTAGATGGACACTCATTAAGACACTGTTGAATGTTCTCGTGATGTTCTCTAGGACTGCATGAAGGCACATCCTATAGGGCACCTCCTCTTGTGTCACCTTGTTATAGGGCACCATGAGGGGACCGCCTGACCACAGCACAGTTATTGCAGTGATTTGCTGATTGCTGTGGTTGCATAGACTTGTACGGGATTCTGAGTATAGTTATCTTTATGGTACCTGCACATGTTCCGTGTAGTAATGTATAGTGCCTGGCCCTATTTCAGAACTGTGATTTTACAAACCGGATTTATCTAATCAATGTCTGCAAAACCATGTCAGCATCTTCAGGAGCAGCATAATTCAGTAGCTGGGAAAAGGCTAGAGTCTGTAGAGTCTGCATCACTTTATAGTGTATCGGGCTTTATCACTAAGCTTTATGGGGACGGAGGTGCAGATGGTAAAGCGGTGACGCAGTACCACAGATTCTCATGATATTAATGATTTGCCATGTAGCATCACTTAGGCAGCCTCCACCACTAAACATGTTTACATCAACCACCAGCCTTATTGATTATAATCAATGACAATCTCTCTCACCTAACATTGAATCAAATGAGTTAAGCTGCTGTATTGGTGTGAGCATACTGTTATTACATAAAGGGACCTACATACCTATAATGCATATCGTCGCTGTCCAAAGAAAAACAAGTATCCCCAAAATGGAAACTTTACAGGAGAGGCCAAAAACCTCATTCGATTTTAATGCAAGTCAATGGAACCAGACGTCCTTCCGAGCACTTCTGGGCCATTTTTGTTGGTCCATTGATCATGCAAATCTCACAAAGTATAAACGGCAGCGGCTGTTTTTAAATGATGCATAAAAGTCAAAATGGACAAAAATGGAGATGCATGTTTTTCATGGAGCCTATATAATGACACATGGTAGTTAATTAGTTAATAGGCTTTATTAATCCCAGAGGGACAGTCACATATTGGGACATATGGGACATATTGTTAAGATATATGGGGCATGTGGGAACCCTCATCCTGATACTGTATGAAAAACAAACCTGTGTGTGTTTGTACCCACAGAAAATCGACCCGCAGTTAGATGCGTTTTTCCAGTCTCTGCGTTCCAAAGTGAAGATTGGAGTGGTGGGGGGATCGGACTACTCGAAGATAGCAGAACAGCTTGGGGAAGGAGATGAAGGTGAGCACTACCATTCCTCTCACTGAGAGACTGCCATTAATACTCGCAAAGCCTAACCTTAAAGCAGAAGCTCAGCCAAAGAAATCAAAAATGAAATATGCATGCTGTCCCTACCTAAGGCACGGTTGGTGTTTCCTTGGCTTTGCATTGGAGCTGCAAGGCTAATGAAGCTATCAGGGTAATGAAGGTTATATGCCATTTATTAGAATCATAAAAGACACTGCATGTCCAAACCATCACACAGATGTTACTATATGATCTCTGCTAGACTTCGTTTATGTGGTTTCTGATTCCTGTCTATAAAAGCTTTAATGAATGGCTTGGAGGTGGTTGCTACTACTGTTTCTATGTAAGTCCATAACGTTTTCAAAATTATGCAGTACCTTTCCTCCCCTGGTCGTTGGTGTACTTTAATTCATTTGGTTGAACATTTGGGAGAAAGGAGGGGAAGATATTTATGCTCTGGTGTCACTTCAAAAGGCGTATATCATGGAAAACAAATTTCCCGCAAGTTTGAAGTAATATGTAAGCATTACGTTTTCAAAATTGAACCATTTACTCTACAGTCCATGCAGTCCATAATTCACCTTAAAGGCACAACAACTAAATTTAATAATGAGGGATGAAGAGTTGTTGGAAATTGGTCATCATTGAATCGATCAATGTAAAATAGATACTAAATATATTATAAATAATTTAATATAGAATACAGGCCATTTTAACTTCAGCCACGAGAAAGCAAGAAAGACTGAATCAGGATCAGTGAACACTTTCATGCTTACTGATATGATTGTGATTGGAAAAACTCAAGGCACATTAAAATACATTTGAGCTCAACGTCTACTCTGGAATATTTAATTCTCAGAATAAATATCCTTAACCTTATAAATGACGGTGTCAGCGGTGTCACCGGGGTGGTATACCCACCGGGGAACTTCAGTGGCTTTATTAGGTTACATAAGTTGCATTAATGCTGTACACCATGTTTCATTCATTACTTTTTTTTTTTTTTTTTTTTTTTTTTTTTTTACAAAAGTGCATCTGGGAAAATAAATGTAGGCTACATGAGAGGACATGTAAAATCAAATGAATGTACACAGACCTGAATGAGTAAGCTATCTCAGAACAGATTCAAACAAAAAGCTTCCAAAAAATATATATTTATATAAAAAAGTATATGTGTACAAAAAGCTTCCAAAAATATATATATATATAATTTTTTTTTTTGAAAACTTTTTGTACACATATACTTTTTGTACACATATACACATATGTGTATGTGTGTGTGTATATATATATATATATATATATATATATATATATATATATATTCTTGTAACTGCACTGAAGAAGGAAGGAAGGAACCTGACTGTGTTTCTTTATACTGTACGTTACTTTAATGACAAAGTTGAATTTAATTGAATTGTTATTGTTACTGTGTTCTTTAGTAAATGGTACCTTTAGTAGTATTTGACCATGATGACATTGACTGCTATTGAATCCTATTCAAGCACCACTGAATTCTGGGAAGAGAGGCTATGGTGAATGGACACGCCAAGCCATTCTAGTTACTTGGTGCAAGTGAAACCCGAGTATAGAGAGAGTCCTCTCTGACGTCAGTTAGCCCGTTGATCATAAACTCCTGGCTGGGTCTTGCACCACCCCGGCGTCATGTTTTTGGCTCGTAGGAGAAGACCCTGACCCAGTGACACTATTAATACACAGACGCATGCACACAGTTTACAAACAGCACGGGAATGTGGAGAAGCCGGTTCCGATGATTCCAGCTTCAGCTAAGGGCCCTAGAGAATCCTGTAGGCCCAGGTTTTAATGGCGTCCCTGCTCTAACACACCTGATTCAGTTCCTACAGTACTTCTAAAGTTGTTCCCCAGTTAAGGCGGTGATGTAAGCTGCTTAAATGCCCAATGTATGGTACCAAGGAATGAGCTACAAGACTGATGGAGCATACATTAAGTCCCAGGAGTTAGCACTTTCTTTAATATATAGAATTTAATAATAGAATAGAATAGAATATTATTTGGGGGAACAGGGGAAGCACCACTGAGCTTCTAACTGAGTGGCTATGATGTAAACAAAGGCGTCCAGAGTTATTTTAGAGAAGCACCTCAGCTTCTTTACAATGGTGGTGATAGGAACCAGGGGTCTTGAGGTCTACAATGCAGATGCAGGCATTTAGTTTGCTATCCAAAACGCCAAATAAACCCTGAGGTTTGATCTTCTGAGTTTGTTTATGAGGGTTGATGATGGTAAAATAATGGAAATGTGTTTCCCCCAGGGACTGTTTGGCCTGGCAACACCCTGTGTGTACCTCTGTGCTATTAACAGCCTTTAAAAATGTATTTTAAGCCAAACGTTTATCTCAAAATTACCATAACAGCATCAGCATCAGGCAGCATAACCTTTATATAACCTTTATAATAACATTTCAGCTAATACCTTTCTTTAATGGAGCTTATGGGGGATGGGAACACTGTCAGATGTCTGGTTCCTATCACTACAGTTGTGAAACCAACCACTCAGGATTACTTTGCTTACACAAATCGTACATCTCTAACTACTGATATGAAGAGTGATCTTAATGGGGAACAGATTATTCCAGTAGCACACAGGATCATGTTTCTAAACTGGTCAGTATTTGGTTATTAAAAGGCCGTGACTAGATCAGGAGTACAGAATGTGAGGGGTCACTTGTGGATGGGCTGTTTTGCTTGTTCACTTTTAGAACAGCTCTCACTAACAGACATTGATTGGCTATTTTTAACCATCTGGTACCTCAAGCTAAGAAACTCGGCCGCTGAGCGACTGTCAGGGGAAGCCAGTGTTTGGTATTTAGGGTGAGGACAGCGTTCAGAAAGATTAGGCTGTTCTAGGTCACGCTACAGGAGTTAATCTGGCCGAAGCCGTCCTCCTAAGAAAGGTTAGTGTGAGTTCAAGCAGGTTTCATTCACGAGATGTTAATACGGTCCTGTTAAGTACCTGCTCTGTGGATGTACTATATTTTATTTATATGGTAGAACATTCTTCTAATTGTAGGACGGTTTATTCCACTGTCAGTATAATGACAAAAGCCAGGCAAAATCACACGAAATTAACAATACTGGGCAAAAATACCACGGAGCCTTCATCTAGGACTTTAGAAATTCATCAAGCAAAAACATTTCTCAGGAGATTTCTCAGAGGAGATCTCAGAGATAAGACTGACAGATAGAGGCTTATGTAAGATAACCTGTGCAAGAAAAGGAACTTTAAAGGGAGGTATAATCATAAATTAAAATTTTAAGAGTATTATTGAATGTATTTGGGATTATTTGGATCATGACAGACAGAAAATGCAACCAGCTTCTAAGACTGAACTTCGGAGGTGTGGAAAGAAGGTTCTGGAGGTTTCTTTAGAAACATGTGTCCGTTATGTGAAGGCTGTGCTTGTCATAACTCGTATAACAATACAGTATTTCACGCTCACAACACGATTGTTCAAATTCATCATCTGTGGTTTGGCTGCTGCTAATCAGTACCTTCATTATTTAAATGTTTTTGAGTTAATGTGTGTCTCTCTCTCTCTCTCTGTCTCTCTCTCATTCTCTACTTCTTTATCTCTCTCTGTCTCTCGCTCTCTCCCTCTTTACCTATCGTTTTCTCTCTCTCTCCCTTTCTTTCTCTCTGTCTCTCTCTTTTCTCCCTCTCTCTTTCTCTCCCTCTTTACCCCCCTCTCTCTCTCCTTCTCCCTTTCCTTCTCCCTCTCCCTCTCCCTTTCCCTCTCCCTTTCCCTCTCTCTCTCTTATTTCTCTCTTTACTCCCTCTCTCTCTCCCCCTCTCCCTCTTTCCTTCTCTATCTCTTCCTCTCTCTCTCTCTCTCTCTCTCTCTCTCTCCCCCTCTCCCTCTTTCCTTATATATCTCTTTCTCTCTCTCTCTCTCTCTCTCCCTCTTTCCTTCTTTCTCTTTCTTCCCCTCTCTCTCTCTTTCTCTGTCTGTCTGTCTGTCTGTCTCTCTCTCTCTCTCTCTCTCTCTCTCTCTCTCTCTCTCTCTCTCTCTCTCTCTCTCTCTCTCTCTCTCTCTCTCTCTCTCTCTCTCTCTCTCTCTCTCCCTCCCCACAGTCATACACAAGTTTGACTATGTGTTTGCTGAAAACGGCACAGTGCAATACAAGGATGGCAAGCTGCTCTCCAAACAGGTGAGCTGAACTGCAGTGGGGGCGGGGTGGGGTGGGAGTGCGGTCTGAGGAATCAGTCTGCTGCACTACAGACTGACTCACCTGAATTAAGACAGGTAGTGAATACAGTCAGCGGATACACATAACACAATATCACACCACATCATGACAATACAGACACTGTATAAATCACCCTGACGCTCCGTCCCTCGCTGAACAGCACCAGTGATTCAGATCCAGCTAGACGGAGTGTCATCTTTCGCCGTAATGAGTGACATGATGTTGTTCCTCCTGTAATGCTGATTCATCATGAAAGCCAAGAATGTTCCTTTCCATTGTTTTTACCACTTCTGTAGCCTCAGGGTGGGGGTGCACAAACGTGTCTGGGGGGGTTGGCAAGGTGTAATGTTTGTACCAGGTTGGAGGCCAGAAACACAAACCAGCCAGTTTCCAGTCAAGGCAGCCATTAGTTAAGTTATTCATTTGAGCAGGAGAAACATACTTAACAGTGGGTGATCTGATATCCACTCCTCCAAAGTCTTTGATTTTCTCCCTCTTATCATCCAAATAACCCGAAACTCATTTAATGATCCTGAGGCCTGGAGTCTGGACTCTGGGGTGGTCCGTCCAGTTCTGAGACCTCCAGCAGCTTCTTTGTTTAATTGGTAGATCTTTTTCTTTTTTTGTCTAATACCCTTTTTTCAGTACGGGCTTCTTGACCGACACCTCCTTCCATGTACATGGAGTTTAGTTGTCTTTTCACAGGGGACAGATGGATAGAAACAGCTGTGGGTGTTTTCAGATCTGAAGCGAGAGTGGAGCTTGATTTTCACCTCTGTCTCTTAAAGAAGAAAGCTTTAAGTACTCCTTATCTGATGGGTATAGTTTGGTGTAGCTTCTCTGGATAACACCACTACCCGCCAAGTAGCCACCACCACACATGGGAGACTGGGGTTCGAATCCCGGTCTGGGTGATGCTGTGCTACACCAATAAGAGTCCTTGGGCAAGACTCCTAACACTACATTGGCCCACCTGTAATGTGATTAACCTTGTAAGTCGCTCTGGATAAGAGCGTCAGCTAAATACCAGAAGTGTAATGTAAATGTAATGGTCTACCTGGTTGAGTTACAAGTCTCATTTCTCCTGTATCTCATATTTTAACTCCAGTTTTATTTTCATATGCATACGCCAGTAGATGAACTAGTCTCCTGGCTGTAGCACAGGACTGCATACTCTGCTTAGCTGGCTGTAGGTTCCCTGTATTGAGAGGGAGTGATTGGAATCGATGTGCACACACCATCCAGTCACAGGGCAGACGTTGTGTAAATCACACTGCTGCTGCTTTAATTGCTGAACCGAGTAAGTGATTCAAAGCCAGCTGAAGGGAGTGTCGTCCTCTTTTTGCGGTAACGAGTGACGGGATGTTATTCATCCAGAAATGCTTATTCATGGTGAAAGTCGAAATGTTCTTTACCATTGTTTTTACCTTTTCAGTGTAAATCAGTGTAAAGTGTAAAGTTTACAGTGGACTAAATGCCAAAAGGGCAGAACAGCAGGCTTTCTATGTTGCCTGTCCATGTGAAACTGTACTCTTCAGGGTTTCAGGGTTTTGTCATATATAGGACATGCTGGCTTGCCTTTACATTGAGTGATAAAATTCTTTACACTGACTTCTGTAAATCTCATGTCGTTCATGTACCCTCATCTGTTTTTTTAATATGTTAAATGGGCCGTGGTGATACTCCTTGGGTCTATCATTGCATTACAAATATCATTCTATATATTCTTTTATTTAAAAAATCTAGATTTTAAATGGATCCTATGGGGTTTAACATGTTGTGTGATTATACAGTCGAGTGAATCCAGTATTCTGCATGTGGTTGTGTTTTTGGCTTGCTTTTAAAAATATCATGCCACTTAAACCCACTCATGGTCGAATGTTTCCTCAAAAAAATCATTTTCCAGGGAAAGACGTAGTTAAGCATGACACCCTGTTTAAAAAGGCATATTGTCTTATTGTCAAAGCGTGTGGAGCGCTACGGGAGGCTGAATGTCTTTGGTACATACCATACCATCCAACCACACTGTAGTTGGTGAAACACATCATTTAATTTTTTCATTTTCCCAGTTTATATTTGTATTTTAATTTACATCTCACAGACCTGCAGTTATTTCAGTGGACATTCTGACTGTCCTGCTTTAACCTGGTGTATTCTCTGCTCTGCTACGCTGCAGGCCATTCAGAACCAGCTGGGTGAAGAGCTGCTGCAGGACCTTATTAACTTCTGTCTTCGATACATGGGCCTGATCAAGCTGCCTAAGAAACGGTGAGTGTTCACTTTGCTTTGTGTTAGACAGGTTTTCTGTTTCCTCATGCCATGCCCTCCGTGTGCACCATCTAAAAGCCACACTGAAGCCTGAATTACCAGTATATTAGGTATTCGGGCCATTCGGGCCATTTTACCAGAATCACCTGCCACTTTCTTTAGGTGGGGTGGTGCGCACTGTGTACTGTAAACATACCGTACTGTCCTGTGGTTGAATATCAAACGACAGATAAGCAGTACAACTTTCGATTTTAAGGCAGTACATAAATACTACCTAGTCTGGTAGATACCTTGCAGCACTTACGCAGTACGTATGCAATACAAAGGCAATTATACCGCATAGTTTTATGCAGGATGTGCTTTAGACTTATAGAGTATAGGGTTAGTCTTAGTATTTCTCTGGCGACTTGTAGAATGTTTAGGCTGAACTTGAAAGTGTAACGTAAACTGTAGGCCAGACGTATTCTGATTTTAAGACTTGCACTACAATGTAACTAATGTGCCTGTGGCGGTGTGAGGATGGACAGACAGGCCGTGAGGTGCGCTGAGCTAAAAGCAAAGCTAGGTTTATTAAACAGGCTCGTAGCACAACACAGCAGCAACAAGGCACAAGCGGACACAACCAATAGGGCTAGGACAGAGTCAGAGTAACGAGACGAGCAGAAGTCAGAACCAGGCAATACAATCAGACCAGCAACAGGATCCAAAGGGGAAAGACAAAGAGCAAACCAGAAAGTCAAAAGGGAGTCAAACCAGGCAAGCAAACGAGAATAACAGAGAGGAACTCGCTCAGTACGCACGGTGAGGCAATACTTCACAACGGGTCAGTGGGAGAGAGGAGTATTTGTATCAGAGGCTAATCAGCTACAGGTGAACTCAATATTCTGGAGACCTAGACCTGAGACAGAGCGGGACTGTGAGATGGTGGACATGTGACTGTGATGTTTGGTGGTGTTGGGGTAGCTCAGTGGGTAACACCACTACTCAGGGTGCCACCTCTACATGTGGGAGACTGGGGTTCGAATCTCAGTCTAGGTGACTACGCTGAGCTACACTTGTCCTTGGGCAAGACTCCTAACACTACGTTGGCCTACCTGTAATCATTAACCTTGTAAGTCGCTCTGGATAAGAGCGTCAGCTAAATGCCATAAATGTAAATGTAAATGATGTCTTCGAGTGGTGGATTATGGGGAACGGAGTCCAGAAGATTGGGGATGGGAGGAGAGCCAGCAGGCGTGACAGGCAGTATCTAATTTGAGAGGGAAGCATTAAAGCTGATAGTAAGAACCATGTGCTGATACCTTTTTGAGCTTTGAGCTTCAAGTTCACAACCAGAAAAGGTCTGAACGAGGCTTTTACGAGGCTGGGTCCGAAAAGTACAACACACCTAAATTGTCTGTAGGTGCTTTCTGTGTCATTGAACTGGGTGTGTCAAAAATGTTCTGTTGACATAATCCAAATTTCATGAAACTGTTGTGGCAGTCTTTCAAATGGGAAAAGTGATAAAGACTGGATGTTCGTTTTGATGATTGTGGAGCACAACATACACGCTCTGCCTGACCTAAATTCTGGTTTCTGTAGAGAGACCGCCAGTCTGTTTTTGGGCAGTTTAGATGCCCATACTGTCAGTTGCCTGCCACTGCCCCTGATGGGACATGAGAGGTGTCCTATCTACCAAAGCAAAGCATGATCCACCCAGACTGTTCTCCATTAATCATCATTAAGCAATATTAATGGAAACAAGAATCATCAAGTCATGTGGTTAAAAACACTGTTTGTTTTCCTCACTGGTCTGCAAATATGCTTTGAAACCGCGTGTGCAGGTAGGAGAACCCTTTCTTTATGACCTCTGGTCCTACACGACAGCCAGTTTTGGTCTCGGGTTTCATTACAGCGCATCACACATAGTCGGCCGTTGTGTGAAAGTGTTCAGTCAGTTGAAATGTGCACCGATGTGCTTCACTCCTTCCAGCTTCATCCACATTTACACCAGCATGTTCTCTTCATCCACAGGGGCACGTTTATTGAGTTTCGCAACGGGATGCTTAACATCTCTCCTATTGGTCGAAGCTGCACACTTGAAGAGAGGATAGAATTTGCAGAACTGGACAAAGTAAGTGTGATAAAGTGTTACTCAGACAAGAGAAAAACATCCTAGCTATACCATAATATTCCAGCAATAAACACAGGGCCATGAGGAAGTCCTCTTTAGTGTCACACCGTAATCTTTATTTCATTATTTTATCTGACTTGGCTGATCATTTAATTGACCTTGATGAAACACAGTCACAGAGACAGAGGGCAACCAGTGCGTTTATCTCCAGATGGCCTATTTAAATCATACAGCTCAGTGATGTTAATAAGGTCACTGGAGGAAGTGTGTTCCTTATCTTGCTTACTCAGTTCGTAAGTAGAGAAAACATCTTACTGCTAATGACAGGTTAATAAAGGGGGTAATAGCATATACATTTTTAATTTACTTAGAACTTTATCAAATGTAATAAAATTTAAACTTAATACAATTTACAAGTTTTGCAAGTTTTAAAGCACAGTTATATATTTGCTGGTTGTAACTTATTGGGAAATAAAAAAATAAAAAAAAACATATCCATGTATATTAAATGTCCAATGACATCTGTATGTATATATATATATATATATATATATATATATATATATATATATATATATATATATATATATATATATAAAATTAATATTTTATATATATATATATATATATATATATATATATATATATTATATAATTTTTTTATTTTATTATTTTATTTTATTTTTTTGTGATAAAGTATTTTATTTTTATTTATTTAAAGGAAAATTGTAAAAAACAGTAATATTACACAGAATTTCCAAGTGAGTGTATATCCTCCCATGGACCCCCCCAAAACCACCCACCCAGACCTTTTTTTTTTTTTTTTTTTTTTCCCAGCATATGTACAGTAATTGTTCATTCAGATGTACAGAAGGGTGTTCCCTGTAGAGGATGTGTTCACATACTACACAACATGTCATTTGAGCCCTAACCTTATGCATGCCTTATAATACAGATCAAAAATGAATATTATTATATCACTTTTATCAATAGTCTTATATCATCCTAAAGTCTACCACTCCATCCCCCTACACAGAAAGAGAAGATCAGGGAGAAGTTTGTAGCTGCCCTCCAGCAGGAGTTTGCGGGAAAAGGTCTGAGGTTCACTCGAGGTGAGTTTACAGTATGACCATAACTGCACTGCTTCAAAAACGAATAATAATTATTATTATTGTCTTTATATTCCACTTATAAAAATAGCTTCTCCAGTTTCAAATTAAATCCAAATTACTCAGAGAAATCAGACAAATTGAACCATGTCAAAATCTCATGATACACTGATACAGAATACATGATACAGATACAGAGTCTTATCAGATTCTGTGATCCATTCATTCATAGAGTGTCACAGTCGGATCAAATTGTTATTATGCGGGAGAGTCACATACTAAAGGTGCCTAACTGACTAAAGGCCTAGTCCTGTTCAGTACATGGGAGAGGAAAGATGTGATCTGATTTCAACCTCCTAGTAAAGAAATCAGCACTGACCTGTTATGTATTATAATACCCAGCACAGGAAATGAAGGCCTAGTGGACGTGTTCCTACCCTGAGCTGAGACGTAAAGCCCTGTTAGTGTGTTTAGGTTAAAGTCTGGTCATTTCTCACCGTTTTCAGGCTGAACTGTTTGTTAATCTTGGTTTAAGGCGTTTTTTGAGTGCTCAGGTTTAAAGTTCTCTCTGTGTTCCGAGTCAGGATGTTTGTTTTCACACGGCCGCCTCGTCTCCCTCTCCTCTTTCATAACTGGAACTGTGTGTTGGGGTGTTTTTCTGCTCTTTGTGCGTTTCGGCAGTTAATGATCTGTAAAGTGTTTCTCCACGCACTCACGTAGCACTGTTTTTCTCACAGAGCACATCAGTCACTGTGCTGGATAGCTGAGAGCACACACGTACAGAGAGTTGTTTACTTTAGCACCTCGTCCCCATATGGTGTCACTATCCACATGTGTTGTACATGGACCATTTTACCAGAACGGTTTACAGTTTTACAAAAAACCCCTTTCAGACTTTTAAACGTCTTACACTGAAAACTTTAAAACCTTAACTATATTTATTAGAAGAATCGTACATTCCTTACAATCATAACATCACCAAAACTGTATCAAATGTTTCAGTAGTGACCGTTTTAGCTTTAACAACTTTAACACAACTGTCTGATGACTTACACACACAGCTTTGCACCGCTGGACACGCATAAAATCAGGCGCAGAGCATTTCCTTCCTAAACACAGAATAGCTTCTTACTCGCAGTAAATACACATCTCTGTTTTTCTTAAGTTTACACACTGAGTTTCAGACTTCAGGACACATTTACCAGTCTACCTGCTCACCATGTGGCTGTGAGGGACAGGGATGCAGTCGCACTTCCTGCTCTAGAATGCAGGGGTTGTTGCTAAAATAGGTCTCTCTCTCTCTCTCTTTCTTTCTCTCTCTCTCTCTCTCTCTCTCTCTCTCTCTCTCTCTCTCTCTCTCTCTCTCTCTCTCTCTCTCTCTCTCTCTCTCTCTCTCTCTCTCTCTCTCTCTCTCTCTCTCTCTCTCTCTCTCTCTCTCTCTCTCTCTCTCTCTCTTTTCTTTCTTTCTTTTTCTCTCTCTTTCTTTCTTTCTCTCTCTCTTTCTTTCTCTCTCTCTCTCTTTCTTTCTCTCTCTCTCTCTCTCTCTCTCTCTCTCTCTCTCTCTCTTTTCTTTCTTTCTCTCTCTTCTTTTTTTCTCTCTCTTCTTTTTTTCTCTCTTTTCTTTCTCTCTTTTCTTTCTTTCTTTCTTTCTTTCTTTCTTTCTCTCTCTCTCTCTTTTCTTTCTCTCTCTCTCTCTCTCTTTTCTTTCTTTCTTTCTTTCTCTCTCTCTCTCTTTTTTTTCTATATTTCTTTATATATATATTTATTTATTTCTTTATTTATTTCTTTTTTACACTGTGGGTAGAATGTCTATTGTACATACAAAATCCTAGTTAGCTGGTAGTGTTTTTTAAATGGCCATTAAGTTCATGTTATGTAGTTGGATCTGTTTTCAGTGGGTTTTTTTTTTTTTTAGACAAAAAAGCAGGAAGTATATTTAACAAAGCAAAAAGCTTCCAAAAGTATAATATTAAATCTGCCAGTATTGAATTATTCCACTCTGTAATTTGGTGCTGTAGATTCATGTCATGAGACAATCTTGACTGTTCCATCTTTCTGATCCTAAAGGACAGCAGTCCCGGCTGTGTTAGCTCACTGACATTAAGTTACCCTTCAAACAGCCACATAAACAGCCTCGCAAGCTCACCAAATCTGTCTTCACACTCCTCTCACGTGTGCATATATTCAGTTGTTGAAGATTCCATGCAATGTCCATATTAAATATGTGCCAGGCTAAACAAGACCTGTACTCTACCTTTTCCTTTTTTTAAATGGAAGTTACCATAATGAACGAGTGGCTCCTGCACAGCACTATATGTCTTAAAACTGTCAATGAATTATTATAGATGATAACAGACAGCTGTATAATGTGAGACAAGACACAAACATCCACTGAGTCCACTGACCCTGCCGAGAAAGAGCGTACAGGGCAAAGGTACGCCATTAATACAAGCATGCATACACACAGAAAGGATGAATGGGCAGAGCAGTAATCATTGACCGATGTTATAACTGGATGGATTATTCAAAAGCAACACTTAGAGATATGACCCCAATAAAAACACAGCCAGGCACACAAACACACGCGCACAGGCACTGTGCAGAAGCAGCTCTGTGTGTTAATGAGTTCTTTATGATCTCCCTTCCTTACATTACCTTGAGGGAAACAGTACACGGTGTGCACACGTACACGTAGAGTTGTTTGGACTTACATTCTCATAAGTGATACTTAGGTGTCCAAGTAAACTTCGGACAACTAAACCTAAAGGAACGCTCCAGTGTATTCCAGACTAAGCTTCATTTCAGACGGATCTGCATCCTACAGTGGATTACCATCGGCGGTCCATACTTGGAAATACCTGGCCATTGGCTTTTAATAAATGGCTTTTATAAATGACTCACATTTATAATGTGTTGAAGCATGTTAGTATCTAGAACCTTCCATAAAAGCTGGGACGATACTAATACAGCTGAAAACAAGACACAAAATTGATCATTACAAATTTGATCCCAACAGCATGTTCCCGAAAAGTTGGGACAGTGTGATTCACTGTGTTGCATCACATAGACAGTAACTGATCCGGTTTTGAAAACGTGATTTTCTCCCGTTCCTTTGTGATGTATGTGTTTAGCTGCCCAGGCATCTTTTCCATGGGCACGAATACCCCACTATAACATAATGGTGGTTGGTGTAGCTCAGCGGATAACACCACTACCCAACAGGGTGCCATCTCTACATGTGGGAGACTGGGGTTCGAATCCCGGTCTGGGTGACTATGCTGTGCTACACCATTAAGAGACCCTGGGCAAGACTCCTAACACTACACTGGCCTCCCTGTAAAATGATTAACCTTGTAGGTCAGCTAAATGCTGTAAATGTAATGGACCTTGTAATGTATTTTGGTTAATACCAGTAGCAGTCTGGGTGGTCCTTCTTTGACACGACAGCCATTGTTTCCATAAACCGTCTCATCAGACTCATGGAATCACCATCCTGTAATACACTCTTCCACTGAGGATCAGTCCATTCAGTGGAGCTTTAGCCCAGCGAAGTTACAGTATTTCTGGACGTTGTTAATGGCTTTTGCGAACTTAACCTGCATCTGTAGATACACTAACACACAGTGTAGTATTTCCAAGCCCATGTGCTGATATTCAGGTAGTCCACACAGAGTCAGTTAGGTGGTAGAGTCAGCAAGGTTGGATATTCCAATATTCCAGCTGCACTTTATACCAAGGCCTTTGCTTCCAATGCCAGTCCATGTAAATATATAAACAAGCTCACCGGATCAAGAATTAGTCCCTTGTGCCTGAATCGTAGAGTCTAATACATGAGTAACAGCTGCGACTCCATTTGGCCTGAACTGCCTGAACAAGTTTCTGGATGTAGGCAACGTCAGTGTTCAGCAACTCTTGCATCAAAGACTTGCGTAGTTGGGGCAGTTTTGGTGGATGCACTCTCTGGGGAGAGTTGCCTGTAGACTGGGATTTGTGCCACTGCTGGTAGACCCATAGGACCATATGCTTTCCCACATCTGCAGATTCAGCTACTTCCTTCACACTGTGGACTTTGGCCACGCCCACATGCAGACACTCCTTTTAGCTTATCATTAACACCTGCTCTGTGGCCCATTCTCCACACATCCAACAAGACACTCACTGCACTGAACCACCTTATCCCAATCTATGAATCCCATAACTCACCCTGCAGGTATTTATAGCCTGATTTTGAAATTCAGTGTAACGTAAGTGTACTTTTTTGCCTCCAACATGTACGTACGACAACAGAGCTAGCAACGATAATAGTCAATTGTGGAGAAAGGTACATATTCGCCAACTACCTTAATGGAATGTTCTGTTCCACCTTAAATACTTCAGCTTGCACAGGCACCAGAATGTAACTGTTGTAACACACTCTAAGGTGAAACAGAGACGTTGCTAAATAGGCTGGAGACTAGGAAGATGCTTCTGCTCCAGGTTCCAAGTTGTTTGCTCAGTGTGTTTTTCTCTGGACTTGGACAATAACTAGCAGCTTCACTCAGTGTTTGACATCTGAAGAGACAAAGAGAGAAGCGGTTCCACCTTAGCAGCAGTGCTGTATAGCTGTATCCACAAAGAGCCCGGTTTATTGTAGGGCCAAATCATAGAGGTGTAAACGGCATCTGGGCAGAAAATATGTAAAATGCTAAAAAATGCTTTTTTTTTTTTTTTTTTTTTTTTTTGCATTTTACATACTCTCCCCAACCCTTTAGGAATTGAAAGTTTGTAAGCAGAGAAGTAGAATGTTACATGACATGTTTTTAAATGTCCTTAAAATGCTTTGTTCATTTCTTTCTCTCTCTCTCTCTCTTTTCTTTCTTTCTTCTTTCTCTCTCTCTCTCTCTCTCTCTCTCTTTTCTCTCTCTCTCTCTTTTTCTTTTTTCTTTCTTTCTCTCTCGCTCTCCCTCTTCTTTCTTTCTTTCTCTCTCGCTCTCGCTCTTATTTCTTTCTTTCTCTCTCGCGTCTCAGGCTTCATTATTTCGTTGTGCTTTGCTCTCATCGATCTTATTTTCTTTTACTTTTACTCTCGTCTACGATCATGTTCTGATTATTTTCTCTCTCCTCGGCATCATGTCCTCTTTTTTCTTTCGTTTCTCTCCTCTCATCTTAGCTGGTCTTAGTTTATTCCTGTCGCATCTCGCTCTGTCCTCGTCCGTTCTTTCTTTCTTCTCTCACACTCTCCAGATCGAGAGGTGTCTCCAGAATACCTAAGATCTTCTCTTCTGAAAGGATCTAGGCACTGATGAGTAACACTGTGCGTGATGTAGGGATGCTATTAGCATGGATTCTTTCTCTAGAGCAGCGATAAAAAGTTGTCGATTTCGTGGGCGGTATCAGACTGAAGAGGACGACAGAGTTGCTCGTTCTCTATGGGCATCTGTCCTCGTCTAGCTTTCTTCTCTCTCTCGCTCCTGTCCCTCTTCTTTTTCGTTCTTATTTTTTTTCTCTTTTCTTTACTCTCCTCGCTCTGCTCTCTTCTTTCTTTTTTTCTTTCAGGTCTTTCTCTCTCGCTCTGTCCCTTCTCTTCTTTTTCTTTCTTCTTTCTTTGGTCTCCTGATCGCTCTGGTCTCTTTCTTTCTTTCTATTGGTATTTCGTTCTTTCTTTCTCTCGGCTCTGTCAC
>JAMWET010003846.1:0-59449 GCA_024036415.1 Prochilodus magdalenae
TCTCTCTCTCCTCCTCCCGTCAGACAGATGATGAGTGCTGCATTGAAAGTTGCTACACATGAACAGAGGAATGAAAGTAAACAGGGTGACTGTAGAACATCCATTCTGTAATATGAGAGACTGCGGGGGGATTAAAGTGATAATTTGGACAACAAACTTTTGTCAGCCCCGGTTTCCCCCTCCCACTTCACCTGAAGTTCCCCCCCCTCCCACTTCACCTGCAGTTCCCCCCTCCCACTTCACCTGCAGTTCCCCCCCCCCCCCCAGTTCACCTGCAGTTCCCCCCTCCCACTTCACCTGCAGTTCCCCCCTCCCACTTCACCTGCAGTTCTCCCCTCCCACTTCACCTGCAGTCCCCCCCCAGTTCACCTGCAGTTCCCCCCTCTCACTTCACCTGCAGTCCCCCCCCTCCCAACTTCACCGGAGTTGCTCCCCTCTCTCACTGTCACATTTTTTTTTTTTTTTGCAGTTTCTCCCTCCTCACATTAACCTGCAGTTGCGCCCCCCTCTAACTGCACCTGCAGTTCCCCCCTCCCACTTCACCTGCAGTTCCCCCCTCTCACTTCACCTGCAGTTCCCCCCTCTCACTTCACCTGCAGTTCCCCCCTCTCACTTACACCTGCATAGTTCCACCCCTCTTCACTTCACCTGCAAGTTCCCCCCCCAAGGTGTTCACCTGCAGTTCGTCCCCTCTCACTTCACCTGCAGTTCGCCCCTCTCACTTCACCTGCAGTTCCCCCATCCCTCCCCCACTTCACCTACAGTTTCCCTCCCACTTCACCTGCAGTTCCCCCCTCCCAGTTTACCTGCAGTTCCCCCTCTCACTTCACCTGCAGTCCCCCCCCCCCAGTTCACCTGCAGTTCCCCCCTCTCACTTCACCTGCAGTCCCCCCGCCCCCCAGTTCACCTGCAGTTCTCCCCTCCCACTTCACCTGCAGTTCTCCCCCTCTCACCTCAACTTCAACATGCAGTTCTACCCCTCTCACTTCACTGCAGTTCCCCCCCCCCCCCCCCCCGCAGTTGCCCCCCCCCCCCAGTTCACCTGCAGTTCTCCCCTCCCACTTCACCTGCAGTTCCCCCCCCCCAGTTCACCTGCAGTTCCCCCCTCTCACTTCACCTGCAGTTCTCCCCTCTCACTTCACCTGCAGTTCTCCCCTCTCACTTCACCTGCAGTTCTCCCCTCTCACTTCACCTGCAGTTCCCCCCCCCCCAGTTCACCTGCAGTTCCCCCCTCTCACTTCACCTGCAGTTCCCCCCTCTCACTTCACCTGCAGTTCCCCCCTCTCACTTCACCTGCAGTTCCCCCCTCTCACTTCACCTGCAGTTCCCCCCCTCCCACTTCACCTGCAGTTCTCCCCTCTCACTTCACCTGGCAGTTTTCCCCCCTTCACTTTCACCTGCAGTTCCCCCCCTCTCCATTTTCACCCTGCAGTTCCCCCCCCAGTCACCGTCAGTTCTCCCCTCTCACTTCACCTGCAGTTCTCCCCACTCACTTCACCTGCAGTTCCCCCCTCTCACTTCACCTGCAGTTCCCCCCTCTCACTTCACCTGCAGTTCTCCCCTCTCACTTCACCTGCAGTTCCCCCCTCCCACTTCACCTACAGTTTCCCTCCCACTTCACCTGCAGTTCCCCCCTCCCACTTCACCTACAGTTTCCCTCCCACTTCACCTGCAGTTCCCCCTCTCACTTCACCTGCAGTTCCCCCCTCCCAGTTTACCTGCAGTTCCCCCCTCCCACTTCACCTGCAGTTCCCCCCTCCCAGTTTACTGACTCAGTTAACACCTCTCACTTCACCTGCAGTTCTCCCCTCTCACTTCACCTGCAGTTCTCCCCTCTCACTTCACCTGCAGTTCTCCCCTCTCACTTCACCTGCAGTTCTCCCCTCTCACTTCACCTGCAGTTTCCCCCTCCCACTTCACCTGCAGTTCTCCCCTCTCACTTCACCTGCCGTCCCCCCTCTCCCATTTCACCTTGCAGTTCCCTCCTCTCACTTCACCTGCATTTCCCCCCACCTCACTTCACCTGCAGTTCCCCTCTCACATTGCACCCTGCAGTTTCCCCCCCTTCCCACTTCACCTGCAGTTCCCCCCTCTCACTTCACCTGCAGTTCTCCCCTCTCACTTCACCTGCAGTTTCCCTCCCACTTCACCTGCAGTTCCCCCCTCCCACTTTACCTGCAGTCCCCCCCCTCCCACTTCACCTGCACTTTCCCCCCCCCCCCCCTCTCACTTTCACCTGCAGTTTTTGCCCCCTCCCACTTTACCTGCAGTCCCCCCCCTCCCACTTCACCTTCAGTTTCCCTCCCACTTCACCTGCAGTTCCCCCCTCCCACTTCACCTGCAGTTCCCCCCTCCCACTTCACCTGCAGTTCTCCCCTCCCACTTCACCTACAGTTTCCCTCCCACTTCACCTGCAGTTTCCCCCTCCCACTTCACCTGCAGTTTCCCCCTCCCACTTCACCTGCAGTTTCCCTCCCACTTCACCTGCAGTTCCCCCCTCCCCCTTCACCTGCAGTTCCCCCCTCCCACTTCACCTGCAGTTCCCCCCTCCCACTTCACCTGCAGTTCTCCCCTCCCACTTCACCTGCAGTTTCCCTCCCACTTCACCTGCAGGTCCCCCCTCCCAGTTCACCTGCAGTCCCCCCTCCCAGTTTACCTGCAGTTCCCCCCTCCCACTTCACTCGCTGTTTCCTCCCAGCTCCCCCCCACCTTCTCCCCAGTCCCCCTCCGGTTGAGGTTGATATGAGGTTGCTGGGGTTTTGCGATGGTATTCCTGATAGCTGTTGGGGCGGTGTTAGATGGTTGCTAGGTGGTTTCTATGGTATCTTACCTAATTGCTGAACGTTTGTTAGGGGGCTGTTATGGTATCCCAGGTGGTTGCTAGAAAGCTGTTAGGTGGTTGCTATGGTATTTTGGATAGTTGATAGAGTGGTGTTAGGCTGTGGTTAAGGTATCCCAGGTGGTTGCTAGGTGGTTTCTATGATATTCCTGTAGGTTGCTAGGTGGTTGCTAGAGTGGTCCTCCACATTTCTTCTGTGAAGTTCTGGTTCTCCTTTCAGGTGTTAGTGATGGGCTGGACAGTTCTGAACCCAGTTCCAGTCTTTCCAGCTGGTGTCCGACATCGTTGACATTTGTTTTGATGCCTTGCTGCCTTCACTGTCTCACAAGTCAGTGACTTACAGTCCAGCCTTATCATTAAAGCATCGTAGATGTATCCTGCACTAACTCGCACATCCCATAATGCACTGCCTGATGGCTGAAATAAGCACTGACACAGTGGACAGTCCTGTTCTCTTAGACACAACTTGTGAGACAGCAACAGACAGCAAGGCGTCGAGACAGCTGCCTCAGCGTGTTTTATTCGGACCAGGTTGGTGCAGATCCAGTATAAGACGCTACAGAACCTCACCAGGCGGTGATTTATACACGCATCAGATTCAGACACGACCCGGTGCCTTCCTGCCTCAGAGTGCTGTATGAGTCAGCAGCTTTTATAAAGTTTCATCCTTAAAGACGAGCCCTGCCTTCTAAGGGACTAACTGGTGAGGCAGCAAAGGCATCACGGTATTCAGACTGCTGCCTTCTGTTTAGGACACGCCCCAAATGTCAATTACATCAATGATGCAACGTTCCAGACACAGCCTTAGTGAAAGGCACTGCCTTCTATATCACCAACTGGTAAGGCAGCAAGGCAGGAAGGCACTGATGGAGCTGACTTCAGTTTTAGATACCGGTAGTATTCATGACGTTTCAGACACAGTTTTAGTGAGGAGTCCTGCCTTTTAAGGCACCAACTTGTGAGACAGCGAAGGCAGCGAGGCATCGAAACAGTTTTGGACACAGCACAAAAGTCAAGGCAGTCAATGATGTAGGCAGCGTTTATGATGTCTCAGACTGAGACATCGAAATGACTGACTTCAGTTTTGGACAAAGCCCAAACGTCAATAAGTGAGGCAGTGTTTGTAATGTTGCAGAAACAGGCTTCGAGAAGAGCACTGGTTTCTAAGGCATCTAAGGCAACTTGTAAGACAGCAAGGCATCAGAACAGCTGGCTTCAGTTTCAGACATAGCCCAAAGGTAGATGGTGGAGGCACTGCCTTCTATCACCATCTGGTATGACCGTAAAGGCAGCATGGCATTGAAAGAGCTGCCTTCAGTTTTGGACACACCCCAAATGTCAATGGCATCAACGACTTGGGCAGCATTTACTACATTTCAGACACTGTCTTAGTGAAGAGCGCTGCCTTCTATAACACCAACGTTCAGGGCCTTGCTGCCTCCAGTTTTGGACACCCCCCAAATGTCCATGACGTCCATGACACAGGGAGTGTTTATGATGTTTCAGACACAGCTTTAGTGAAGAGCGCTGCCTTCTAAGACATCAACCTGTGAGACAGCGAAGGCAGCAAGGCATCGAAACAGCTGCCTTCAGTTTCAGACACTGTCCAACTGTCCATGACTTGAATGGGCAGAAAGGGTCCAAATGAGTTGCCTAAGAAATCATCTTCCCCTGACTCCTATTCGCCGTTACCATGGTTTTCCTTGTCCTGTAAAGATGGCATTTTGGAATTACAGGTTTTGTCCAACACCTACATTGTAAAAGGACATAGGTGGCGATGTGGAGTGCCCCCAGTCCGGCAGCCAGGCCGAGGCACACAGTCAGGGTTCTGTTGATTCAGCCCTTCGCCATAAAATCGCCTGCATTTCTTGCCTGTTGAACAGAAGCGGTGGGCTGAAGAGAGGGGCTTGTCGGGGAGGAGGGGGTCTCGAAGCGAAAACACAATAAACAGTCATTCATTTCAGCAGCGTGTCCGATCATCTCCTCACAGTCTAATCTCGTGTGCGTGTGGAGTGTGCGGTTCCCGCAGTCTAAGTGCTCTGCTGTGCTCTGCGGCCCGTTCGGCCGGATTTTGCTGAGCGCTGCTCGTCTGTAATTTGCAGTCAGAGTGGAAGCTTTACCTGCATCTATTACCGTGACAAATACACGCGCCGCTGTAAGGCAAGCGAGAGGCAAATTGGAGAATAAATAAACGGGGAGAGGAATTTGTCAGCGGAAACAATGCTTTAGCCATTTGCGTCAGCCTGTCCCCGAGCATCATGGGTAGTGTTTAGAGGACGTGTACGCTGTGCTCTCCTCCTGCTCTACGGAGAACACTCGTCAGTGTTGGAGATGACTCCGACCCGGTCACTACATCACACATCACAGGAGCATGACCGCAATCAGACAGTGGCTCATTCACAAATGCGTTACGTCACGTTATGGAACAAACACTGAATGAATTCTAAGTGGAGGCGCTGTAGAACAATCCATACTGTGGTGTCCCTCTACCGGCTTGTAGGGTGGTGGACATGTGGAAGGTGTGGCCATGTGGTTCGGTGAGCGTGGAGGATAGTGGTGTATCCAAGGCCTGGTAAAAGGGATGGACCTGGCGTGATAAGGCTAGAGATGGCACATGTGTCCAAGTACCCAACCCAAACGGCTCTAGCTCATGGTACGTGTGGTCACTGGAACAGTGGATAAATGGTAACCCCTACTGCACAGTGACTGTGAGGTGGGAGCGTGCCTTCAGACTATGGCTGGACTTTGTGGGGCTTCTTTGTTGGGGTAATATCGCAGTGTTGGTGCTACCGTCACCGAGGGATGTGTGGCTGTTGATGACCTGCCTGTTCAGTAGTGCCCTGCGGTGCAGTCTCCCTTGCTGCAGTGTTCTAACACATGCACTTGTTAAAAAGCACAGTATTCCTGCATAAGCTGACCCTACGGTCCCCTTCAGCTGGCCCTACGGTCCCCGTCAGCTGACCCTTCGGTCCCCATCAGCTGACCCTACGGTCCCCATCAGCTGACCCTACGGTCCCCATCAGCTGACCCTACGGTCCCCTTCAGCTGGCCCTACGGTCCCCGTCAGCTGACCCTTCGGTCCCCATCAGCTGACCCTACGGTCCCCATCAGCTGACCCTACGGTCCCCATCAGCTGACCCTACGGTCCCCATCAGCTGACCCTACGGTCCCCTTCAGCTGGCCCTACGGTCCCCGTCAGCTGACCCTTCGGTCCCCATCAGCTGACCCTACGGTCCCCATCAGCTGACCCTACGGTCCCCATCAGCTGACCCTATGGTCCCCATCAGATGGTCCTACAACAGTCTCCATCGGCTGACCCTATGGTCCCCGTCAGTTGGTCCTACAAGAGTCTCCATCAGCTGACCCTACGGTCCCCTTCAGCTGGCCCTACAGTCCCCATCAGCTTACCCTACGGTCCCCATCAGATGGTCCTACAACGGTCTCCATCAGCTGACCCTACGGTCCCCATCAGATGGTCCTACAACGGTCTCCATCAGCTGACCCTACGGTCCCCATCAGATGGTCCTACAACGGTCTCCATCAGCTGACCCTACGGTCCCCATCAGCTGACCCTACAACAGTCTCCATCAGCTTACCCTACAGTCCCCATCAGCTGACCCTACGGTCCCCATCAGCTGACCCTACAACAGTCTCCATCAGCTTACCCTACAGTCCCCATCAGCTGACCCTACGGTCCCCATCAGCTGACCCTACAACAGTCTCCATCAGCTTACCCTACAGTCCCCATCAGCTGACCCTACGGTCCCCATCAGTTGGTCCTACAAGAGTCTCCATCAGCTTACCCTACAGTCCCCATCAGCTGACCCTACAGTCCCCATCAGCTGACCCTACGGTCCCCGTCAGTTGGTCCTACAAGAGTCCCCATCAGCTTACCCTACGGTCCCCATCAGCTGACCCTACGGTCCCCATCAGCTGACCCTACGGTCCCCCTCAGCTGAAATAAGCTGACCCGTTTAAAAAAACCATCAGCGTGACCCTCACTGAGTCCCCGTTTTTTGGTCCTACAAGAGTCCCCATCAGCTTACCCTACGGTCCCCATCAGCTGACCCTACGGTCCCCATCAGCTGACCCTACGGTCCCCGTCAGTTGGTCCTACAAGAGTCTCCATCAGCTTACCCTACAGTCTCCATCAGCTTACCCTACAGTCCCCATCAGCTTACCCTACAATCCCCATCAGCTGACCCTACGGTCCCCATCAGCTTACCCTACAGTCCCCATCAGCTGACCCTACGGTCCCCATCAGCTGACCCTACAACAGTCCCCATCAGCTGACCCTACATACTAAACCAAGAAATGTATATGTGTAATTACACAGTGTGAATCCAAATACTACAGACTAAACAACCAAACATATTTCTTTAATTTTTCAGTCTAATTTAACCATAATAAAGTAGAATATTATATATTAAACAGTCAACAAAATATTTTTTTTAATTTACGTTCCTTAACGTTAGCGTCGTTAGAACTGCATTCTGGACGTTAGCTTCGTTAGAACTGCATTCTGGACGTTAGCTTCGTTAGAACTGCATTCTGGACGTTAGCTTCGTTAGAACTGCATTCTGGACGTTAGCTGCGTTAGAACTGCATTCTGGACGTTAGCGTCGTTAGAACTGCATTCTGGACGTTAGCGTCGTTAGAACTGCATTCTGGACGTTAGCGTCGTTAGAACTGCATTCTGGACGTTAGCGTCGTTAGAACTGCATTCTGGGCGTTAGCTTCGTTAGAACTGCATTCTGGGCGTTAGCTTCGTTAGAACTGCATTCTGGACGTTAGCTTCGTTAGAACTGCATTCTGGGCGTTAGCGTCGTTAGAACTGCATTCTGGGCGTTAGCTTCGTTAGAACTGCATTCTGGACGTTAGCTCCGTTAGAACTGCATTCTGGGCGTTAGCTTCGTTAGAACTGCATTCTGGGCGTTAGCTCCGTTAGAACTGCATTCTGGGCGTTAGCTTCGTTAGAACTGCATTCTGGGCGTTAGCTTCGTTAGAACTGCATTCTGGGCGTTAGCTTTGTTAGAACTTCATTCTGGACGTTAGCTTCGTTAGAACTTCATTCTGGACGTTAGCTTCGTTAGAACTGCATTCTGGACGTTAGCTTCGTTAGAACTGCATTCTGGACGTTAGCTTCGTTAGAACTGCATTCTGGACGTTAGCTTCGTTAGAACTGCATTCTGGACGTTAGCTTCGTTAGAACTGCATTCTGGACGTTAGCTTCGTTAGAACTGCATTCTGGACGTTAGCTTCGTTAGAACTGCGTTCTGGACGTTAGCGTCGTTAGAACTGCATTCTGGACGTTAGCTTCGTTAGAACTGCATTCTGGACGTTAGCTTCGTTAGAACTTCATTCTGGACGTTAGCGTCGTTAGAACTGCATTCTGGACGTTAGCTTCGTTAGAACTTCATTCTGGACGTTAGCGTCGTTAGAACTGCATTCTGGACGTTAGCTTCGTTAGAACTGCATTCTGGACGTTTTATTTCCGGATGTGCTCCAGCTTGCTCGGTCATATTAGTTTTTCGTTCTGGATATTTCTAATCCTGTATCTCTCCCTTATTATATCCAGCTTTATTCTGATTCTCTAGTTCTGACTGATGATGAAAGCGGTGAAGCTGTAGAACCAGGTTAGGTGTTATCTAGTACCAGGTTGGTGTAATGTTGTTGGTGACTGGTGTAAACGGTGTTGGTGCTGTGAAGGACTGTTGCTGACCATGGTGACCTGTACTGGGTATTTGAGTGGTGCTGGACTGTGCATTGCCCAGAGCAGAGTGACTCCTGCCTGAATCAGTCGATTAAGGAGAAGTAGAGGGAGGAGGACCATCTGCTCCACAGCCTGACTGACTCCTCCCAGAATGCTTAGGATCAGTCCTCAGGCTCCTCTACCTCCAGTACTCTGCAGGACCTGATCTGGAGTCCTGCCTTATGGAGCAGTACAGCTCTCTTTGATGTGGTCATAGGTTTAGGGATTTAGCAAATAGGTCCTCATTATATTCCTTAGTGTCTGTCTATAACTCTTAAACAGCATATAATAATAATAATAATAATAGTAGTAGTAGTAATATTAAATCTTTAGTCTATAAAGTTGTGCACATTTATGAATCCATATCTTCTGTACCCCAACACAGATAGCTCTGCAGATCTGCAGTCTGTAGCTCATTTGGTGGTTGTCTTTAGGGAGGCTATTGTTTGATAGCTCAACTATATTAACAGGAGTAGCTCATTTTGGTAAGTCAGATTCTTTTGGGAGCTAATGTTTTGTTTGTTAGCAGCCGCTAGTAAGTTTAACAGGATACTCCCATATTAATCTAGATTGGGTTATAATTACCTTGATGTACACTTGAATTGACCACTGGGAAATTTAGTGGACCACCGTATAACCAAAACCTACAATCTATATATTCAGTGTGGGTGCTCATGTGAAACCAAGCCCCACAGATTATTTCCACAGAAGCTGAACTACATCAGATTTTTTTTTTTTTTAGAGTTTAATTGAAGCTAAGTTGGTTAGCTTCCGTTTGATTAGCCTCGCTTTGTTCACCAGGTGATGTGTATGGTTGGCCAGCAACTTTGAGGAATCAGTCCAAGAGGTAATCGAACTGCAGGCCAGGTGACCAGAATCTGAGCTCATGTTGAGAGTTAATCATCTGGAAACATGGCGTCGATTATCAACTAGAAACAATGCAGAGTGATTGTCCATCTTAAGCTTGCTGCTAGCCGCTTGCTAAGGTGTTGAGGAGAATGAATGGGAGTCTATGGGAGGAACAAGGGATGAATAAATGGCATAAAGAGGAGTGAGGGTCAGTAGGTCTGAGGATTAGAGTTTGAGGATGTGTTCTGAGTGAGTCCATGCAGTTTGGTGACTGTAGGCCATAGGGACTGAATGGGGCTGAAAATGAATGGGGGTCCGTTTGTGCTCGGCGGTCTGCCTTGAGGTAGTGTATGTGGAATGGGGTTCGACGGTTGAGCAGATGTACAGTAGATGGCAGTGTACTTTTCCACCCCATTCGTTCTTCATCCACCTAGCCCCACTCTAGCAACTACTATAGGTACTGCAGCAACACAGTAAGCAACCCATTAGCAACTGCTTGAAAGACCATAGTAACCACCTGGGATACAATACCAACCACTTAGCAACAACTTACGATGCCATAGGAACTGCTTAGCAGCACCCTTGTTACCACCTGGGTTACCATAGGAACCACCTTGCAGCATAATAGCTACCATATTTCAAAAACTTTGCCACACCCCTCTACCCACTATGGATAAGAGGGCAACCATGTAGAAACACGTTAGCGACTGCCTGAGCGCTTAACAACCACATGAGATACCTTAGCATACACCTAGCAACACCTAGCAACCGAACTGGAGGAAAA
This sequence comes from Prochilodus magdalenae, assembly GCA_024036415.1. NCBI lineage: Eukaryota > Metazoa > Chordata > Actinopteri > Characiformes > Prochilodontidae > Prochilodus > Prochilodus magdalenae. Next base: position 10,225 of record JAMWET010003846.1, read on the forward strand.
GCAAACACCTAGCAACAACTTAAGATACCATACCAACTGCCTAGCAACACCCTAGCAACCACTTGGGAGAAATGTTTATGCAAATATTTAAATGAACAACGCATGATCAATTTAATTAATTGAAATTGATTATTAATTGTTGGGTCAATCCTGAAACATAATTAAAATAAACTTGCCCCAAAATCCCAAAAACTAATTACCCCACACTGCCATGTTGGATAAAGTTCGATTTTCCGAATGTGGAAAACGGTGCGTCTGTGCTCAATTCAGCTTACAGCTCATCTTACTTTTCCTAAACAGGATGTGACATCAGACTAAGTAGATTCCCAAAACCAGCATTCCGCTTTTAAGCAGCGCTGTTTGACAAGACGCCCCGGCTGCCTCTGCACAGAGCTTATAGGGTCCATCACACCAGCTCTGGACAACTTGGGCCTGGTGGCCCGGTGCATCACCCTGCTGGTATATCCCACCACTGTCGGGCACATGAAGTCCATGAAGGGCTGTAAATGGTCACTAAGCAGTGGAACGTAGTGGGCACCGGCCAATGGCTTGTTTAGGTGGACCAGTGGACCCGATCCATGCCATGAGAACACACCCCACACCAGTATGGAGCCACCACCAGCCTACACGGTGACTTGTTCACTATCATAGTCCATGGCTTCATGGGGTCTGCACCACACACGTCCCCCTACCATCAGCCCCAAACAGCTGTGGCTCATCAGACCACCCCACATGTTGCCAGTCCTCCATGCTCCAGTTAGTAACCTCAGGAGCCCAGGTGAGGCGCTGTGTCCGGTGTGGTGGTGTTAGCAGACTCACTCTGGTGGGTCTTCGGCTCCCGTATCCTGTGGAAGCTAGGGAACGCTGCGCTGACCTGCGGGATGAGCGCTGGGGCTCCCGTGTTGAGTGTGGATGTGATTTCTGAGTCGCTTGTCCGAGTCGAGTTACTGGCTGAAGTATCGCTTTAACGCAGCCCTGTGAGAGTGAGAGTGGGTATGGAGGGTCATGTTAAGTCTGGGCCGAGGCTGGGCCGGTGGGTATTGATCAGTGTGTCTGAGCCGTGATGGTGAGATGGTATTGGTTGCGGCGGGGGGAGATGGTGAGTGGTCTGTTCTTTTCTCCAGATTGTTCTCCATTGATTTCTCTCCCTCTCTTTCCTCTCGAGTTTGTCTCAGGGTCGCTGGCTGACGCCTTCGTGCTGCGGCCTGATGTGATCTCTCATGACCGCTGAGCTGAGGACGACACACACACACTCACACACACACACAGGTTTGTTTTTATAGCTTGTCAGGACGTGAGGTAATGGCAGGGTCCCGTTCATTTGTTCAATTTCCTGTCAAAACCTTCATTTGCTCAATCATCTGCTGCTGGTTCTCCTCCTTCAGACTCACTCTTACCAGCCGGTTTAGTTGGCTGTTTAACCTCAGCAGCCATGTTTGTTACTGTCCAAAGGGAAACAGGAATCTCCAAAATAGCAACTTCACAGGGGAGGCCGGAAACCTCATTTAATTTGAATGAAAGTCAATGGAACCAGACGTCTTTCCATTACTGTCCATACTTCATAAAACTTCCACACAGTGTAAACAACATATCATGTGATCAAATGAGGCATAAAAGTAAAAATCAATAGAAATGGAGATGCATGTTTTTCTTTGGACAGAGGCGATACGTAGCTCTCAGTACCACCGTGTTACTGTCTCACCGTTAAGTTCGAGCTATTCATTTTTCCAGCTATATTTCAGAGGGGATATGATACATGACCCATTGACATGAATTCAAAGGCGTGTGTAATTACACATTAATAATGTAGAACCTTGTAACTGCTGCTGTTGTGCAGATGTCTCACGTAGATGAGTTATATACTGTAGCTACACATGCGTAACGAAGTACGTATATTAAGATGTAGGTAATAACATGTCTGTATGCATTGTCATAATGAGATTATAACACCTCCAGTTATGATCATAAAGCTCTCCTGTATACAGGTGTAATTACATATGAGAATGTGTGGTTATATATGTTGTATTGAGATATATGCGTAAAACCAGTCTATGTACATAAACTGTACTTGAGTCATCTATCTGTAATAAATACTACATTAGCAGTGGTGGTGGTGGTGATGGTGGTGGCGGTGGTGGTACATGCCTTGCTTGTGTGTAGCTACAGTTACTAGAGACATGTAATAGAGCGGGACCATATGACCTGATTAAATGCTCCGGGGAGACTCCTAACAGCCACCTGGAAGACTCTATAATGCTTTTATAAGGTATTACGTAGCATAAACCATACTGTATAATACATGACGTTAGTTTGTAGAATTATTCAGCTATATGTTCATGTATTACACTTTATGACTGCTCTATGATGTTCTATAAATGTGTAATGCTCTATAACGACTTCAGTTTAACAAATAGACTTTATTAAATTCACACTACATATAACAGTATGGTGGTACTTTATTGAACTAGGTGTTATTTCAGTAATTTTTAGTAATGTTGGGATGGTTCTACGATGTCTCAGAACCTCGTTATAACCTGTTACAGCATGCCTGATTACAGCGTGCTTATGAGCCCTACACTACTGTATTATAAATCCTGACCGTCTAAAGTCCTATCCTCCTGGTTTAGTGTGTTCAGAGTCATGAGCAGTTATGCAGGCATGTCAGGTATTATAAGGCGGTGCTATGTATGCTATATAACACTTTACGAAGGGCTTTATAAAGCACTGTGACCACAGGGGTCACAGGAAGTGCTGGAGTGAGTGAGTGTACAGGCTCTGGATGAAACCTGGAGGGCTGGTTAGGTCTGCGGGTCTGGTCTTGGTCCTGGTTTTGTTCAGTCCTGACAATGTACAAAAACCCGCACACACAGACACACAGAGATAAACAGAGAGATGGACTGATTTGTGGGAGGACAGCTGGAGGATTAGGGCTGTCTTTACCGGTCAGTGATTATCTTGACCATTGGTTTCGGCTTTATTGTTTTTTTATCTGGAGCTTTTCCCCCTTACAAACCGCTCACATTGATCAGGAGTCAATACTCAGCTCCCGTATCAGCCGCACACACGCAGTCATGGCTGACCTCTGTGTGTGTGTGTGTGTGTGTATGTGCGTGCAGGTGTGTGTGTGTGTGTGTGTGTGTGTGTGTCTCTGTATGCGTGTGTGTGTGTGTGTGTGTGTGTGTGTGTGTGTGTGTGTGTGTGTGTGTGTGTGTTTGTGTGTGTGTTGGGTGTGTACTCTGTGTGTGTGTGTGTGTGTATGTATGTTGTGTGTGTGTGTGTGTGTGTGTGTGTTTGTGTGTGGTCTGTGTAGCGGTGTCTATGTGTGTGTCCTGTGCGTGTTGTGTGTGTGTGTGTGTGTGCGGGTGCGCATGTGGTGTGCGGGTATGTGTTTGGCGGGTGCGTGTATGCGTGTGATGTAGTGCTGTGTGTGCTGTGTGTGGTGTGAGTGTGTGTGCCGCGTGGGTGTGGGTGAGTGTGTGTGCAGTGTGTGCAACTGCGGGTGATTGGGCGGGTTGGTGCGTGTGTATGTGTAGGGGGGGGGGGGGGGGGGTGTGTCTGTGTGCGTGTGTGTGTGTGTGCTGCTTTGTGTGTGTGTGTATGTGTGCTTGTGTAAATGTGTTATGTGTGTGCTCGTGTGTGGTGTGTGTGTTGTGTGTGTGCGGTGCGGGTGACGTGTTATGTGTGCTGTGCAGTGCGGGGTGCGGGTGTGTGTGTGTGTGTGTTTTAATCATCTGCCGAGCTCTAATCCTCTTCCTCCTCCACTCCGGATTGGGAGCGGAGAGAGTGTGTGTGTGGGTAATGAAATCTGAAGAGGGAAATATTCACCCCTCTCAGACCGCACTTCACACTAACACCAGCAGTGTGAGGTCGGAGTCTCTTTCACCGTAGCGTGCTGTAAATGCCTGAACACCTTCGGCCTTTTGATGTTCTAGGTGCTACTCTTAACAGAGAACCCAGTTTACACACATACGTCTTTACCGCACCGTCAGCGCCGGCATTCCCTCACACGCGTTAGTTTGAGTTCAGCCTTAAGATGAAACTGCTGCTGCCCTCTGTTCACACACTGTTTGACTCCCGCTCTTGGTGTTGCCCTCCCCCTCTTGGTGTTGTCTTCCCCCTCTTGGTGTTGCCCTCCCCCTCTTGGTGTTGCCCTCCCCCCGGCCCACCTTTCTGTGTACCCTGATATTCCAGGGTTAAGGGTCGAGTCATGATGCTGTTGGCTGTAAGTGCACGTTACCCTCACAGAAGTGAACTTGGGGAATTCTGGGACGGTAGAAATCCACCTACACACCTACAATTCAGTTACCTTCCAGGCCCGGTCCGGAACCCGCACGCCGGTGTCTTACCGTGCCTTTACGAGGTTTTGGTTTCCTGGTGAATGTTTGAACGGATTAAACCAGAATCGGTAAAGTTAATCTGCAGAACTTCTAGAGCGGGCACTGTGTTTGAAGGGGTGTGGCCACAGCAACTGTAGAATAATATTTCGTATCTGCAAATCTCAAAATAAGATTTTCTGTAAATTATTGTGTTTGTGAATTATTTTTAAAAATGAGATTTGAATTTGATTTGGCAGCTGTTGCCAGTCATTAGAATTTTGTTTTGCTTTATTAATTTTTATATTTAATTTTTTTTAGATTTATTAATTTATTTGTTTTATATTTATTATATTATTTCATTTTATTAATTTATTTTATTTATATTTATTTTCTATTTAAATGTATTGATTTTTTGTTTTGTATTTATTATATTATTTCATTTTATTTATTTATTTATTTTAACCAAACGATTTTTACATTGTTACAGTCGGAACAAAACCCAGTATCCCCAATACTAGATCATTCCGGTAGAAGAAAGGAATGTCTTGTATGTCTAACAAGTTTTTATTTGCACTTGATTTTGGAGGATTCCTATTGGTCGGTTTATCTACAAATCCTAACATGGTGTTCAGGGTAAGTGGAGGTTTTAAATAAATCTGACCTGAACACCGCAGTCCTGTGCAGAGCGAATGAAGACCCAGATTCCAGCTGTAATATTTTCTGGTTTTTAATTTCTGTTTTTTCTGCCTGTAATTACGAGCCGTATGATTGCTGCTTCTCCACCGTTTAATAAATGAGCAGGAACGCGGCGGTAAGAGCGACACTTGTGATACCACGAGGGGTGTTTTGATGATGATGATTTCATTAGCGCTGTTGTAATTGTGTTGCGGAGAGGTGCGGTGACGATTGCGGAGCTGATTTATTGTTGGGAGTCTGTAAAGTGGGGATTTCTCCGACTCGCGCCGCTGTGACAGGTAATTGCTGGCTCACTCTGCTGCCTGGCGTAATCACGGCTATAACTCATGCAGCGTTGGTGAAGAGGAACCCCGCTCCGAGATCACACGCTGCTTCTCTCCACGTTCAGACATTAGCGCTGAGCTCCGGCTGTGCAGATGGAGCCCAACACGCCCCTTCACGTTCCTCTGTAGAGGGCTCCACACTGACCTGGATCTGGAAGAACCGCAGTAATCAGAACACTGATCGTACGTCTAGTGTGACTGTACAGACAAACATCATGCTGCATTCCTGTGGTTAATTACCACTCAGCCTTTCGCCAGAGGGGGCGCCTCGGGGCCTTCGAGGCCCTCAGAGAAGGTCTAACGATTTCCAACGTCTAAAAGATACATGCCTCTAATCTATAGCTCATGTCTACTCAGCAGATACACGACTTCAGCCCACAACAGCACGACTGAAAGACAGGACGAACCCAACGTAGGCACTACAGAACCTCAAACAAGCCCAAACAGAGTCATTACCCCCCACAGTGGACAGCGCAGGGGCCGTCCCACCAGCGGTGTCTGGCTAGAACCGACACAGCGAACAGACAAGCGACTCAGAAATCACATCCATGTTTAATGCAGAAGCCCCACGTGCAAATCCCACGGGTCAGTGCAGCGTTCCTTAGCCTCCATGGGATACAGGAGGAGACCCCCCACCAGAGCGCCTCTGTTACACCACCACGCTGGACACAGCGCCTCACCTGGGCTCCTGAGGTTGCTCACTGGATCCTAGAATTGGCGTGGTCCGATGAGTAACAGTACGAGATCTTTGGGCCTGAGTTGGGGTTTGAATGTGGCGCAGACCCCATGAAGCCGTGGACCCCAGGCTGGTGGTGGTTCCGTGCTGGTGTGGGGCGTGTTCTCATGGTTCCCACTGGTCCGCCTAACCATGTCATTGTCTGGTGCTCGCTATGTTTTACTGCTTGGTGGCCGTCTGCAGCCCTCCATGAACTTCATGTCCCCCCACAGTGGTGGGATACTCCAGCAGGATAGTGTACTGTGCCTTCGAGTTGACCAGAATTGGTTTGAGGAGCACTGGGACTGGATTGGGCATGTACTGGATAAGGTTCTGGGTGTGGCCACATCGGTGTTCAGACACCCTTACATTAAAGAACTGGTCAGGTGGTCCAGATGTGGTGGAGGCCTTCCCTGGCACAGTTCCGAGGAGAATTCCCTGTAGACTGGGATTGTATCCACTGCTGGTAGACCCGTATGACCGTACGCTTCCACACACCTGCAGATTCAGCTACTTCCTCACACTATGGTCTTTGGCCACGCCCACATGCAGTCCCTCCTTTTAGCCAATCATTAACATCTGCTCTGGAGCCATTTTCCACACATGGAGCGAGACGTTCCCTGCACTGTAGCAGCAGGTATCAGAGCTGTAGTGGTGTGGTCAGGGCTAGAGGATGTAGACCCGGAGGGCCTGTTTAACTGGTGCGTAGTAATGAACTGGAGTTGTTTAGGACGAGTCAATAAAGACCAGGAGCAACCCTGCAGCGGTGTGAGGGCTAGCAGAGAAAACACCTAGCGGCTCTGGGTGGTAGACCTCAACGTCCTCCACACTGCCCCCTGCTGGGAGGTTTATTAGCACAGCGAGTGCCGCTGATAGTCTTGTGTATAGACTCACTGTGAATGGCGTTACTCCACACTCAGTGTGCCGTATTGAGTGACATATGAGGAGAGGACTCGTACTGGATCAGGTTACACTGGGAATAACCTGTCTGGGGAATGGTGGACATTCACACCCGGATCAGACATGAGACACAGTGTTACAGGTAAGCCTCTGACCGTGCACCTGGCTGATAAGGGTGTGTATAACCAAGTACCTGTGTATTAGGGTCTCGGGTTTATATAGAGCCTTCAGACCGGGACTGGCTGAAAGAGGCTGATTCACTGCTACACCTCAGTACACACACCTGTGTGTGTGTGTGTGTGTGTGTGTGTGTGTGTGTGTGTGTGTGTGTGTGTGTGTGTGTGTGTGTGTGTGTGTGTGTGTGTGTGTGTGTGTGTGTGTGTTACAGGTCAGTGGCTCAGTAACCTGAAGCTGTTCCTGTTCAGCTTTACTGTACTTCCACTAACTGGCCACTTTATTAGAAACACCAAACTTGGGCTTCCAGTAACTGGCCACTTTATTAGAAACACCCCCCTTGTGCTTCCACTAACTGGCCACTTTATTAGAAACACCCACCTTGTGCTTCCACTAACTGGCCACTTTATTAGAAACACCTCCCTTGTGCTTCCACTAACTGGCCACTTTATTAGAAACACCCCCTTGTGCTTCCACTAACTGGCCACTTTATTAGAAACACCCCCTTGTGCTTCCACTCACTGGCCACTTTATTAGAAACACCTCCTTGTGCTTCCACTAACTGGCCACATTATTAGAAACACCCCCTTTGTGCTTCCACTAACTGGCCACTTTATTAGAAACACCCCCTTGTACTTCCACTAACTGGCCACTTTATTAGAAACGAGTCCCTTGTGCTTCCACTAACTGGCCACTTTATTAGAAACACCCCCCTTGTGCTTCCACTAACTGGCCACTTTATTAGAAACACCCCCCTTGTGCTTCCACTAACTGGCCACTTTATTAGAAACACCCACCTTGTGCTTCCACTAACTGGCCACTTTATTAGAAACACCCCCCTTGTGCTTCCACTAACTGGCCACTTTATTAGAAACACCCTCCTTGTGCTTCCACTAACTGGCCACTTTATTAGAAACACCCTCCTTGTGCTTCCACTAACTGGCCACTTTATTAGAAACACCCCCCTTGTGCTTCCACTAACTGGCCACTTTATTAGAAACACCCTCCTTGTGCTTCCACTAACTGGCCACTTTATTAGAAACACCCTCCTTGTGCTTCCACTAACTGGCCACTTTATTAGAAACACCCACCTTGTACGTCCACTAACTGGCCACTTTATTAGAAACACCCACTCTGCCTAAGCCAGCTGTGTCTGTAGCTGGTTTGTATTTGCACTGCTGTGTGTCGGCCCTCCACTCGTCCCCTGTGCCAGTGTTTGTGAAGGTACACGTGTAGGGCCTACTGAGAGAGGGAGAGGGAGAGGTGGAGCTGTTTATTTGGGTGGAGTGACGGTAATTTGACGCATGTTGACGGCGGGCTGAGACGTGCCTGATGAAATATGGAGTATGGATCAGCCCCTCCACTCTGCTGAGCCGAATAAAACCGCTTCACTAATCAATAGACCTAATTAAATTTTGGACTTCTCCGCTCACTTTATCATTCTTTAGCGTCAGGATTGATTTGTTTCTCTTGCTCAAGTAGCAAAAAATTAATCCTTTAACCTTGACGCACATGTACGGAGTATTGATGTTTTCGGGGGGTGCTCATTTTTCACCCCAAATTGAAGGAGAAAGACGAATGTCAGAGGAGGAGTTATGAAGCGCTCCGAAGCGGCCTCCTCTCAGCGTTATGTCTTTGTAGGGTTGTGTTTGGACAGCAGGCTGTATGTTCCCGTCAGATTAGTGGTCTGCTTTAACCCATCAGGACCCTCTGTTTACACGTCTCGCCAGCCTGCGGCCGAGTCCTACAAAGCAATAGTTCAGCTGAACCATGATCTGTTTCCCCGCCCGCTCGCCGCCCGCCCGCCAGCCTGCTCACTGACTGCAGTTTAGCTTCTTTAGCTTTAGCACTGAAGCTACGAGGCTAACAGTGGCTCGCTGCCATCACTGAATCTAAACTCTACAGACTGTAACCGTTTGTACTGAGTTCATCATTTCCCTTATCAGTTTTCACACTCGTCATCAGACGATCACCTGCACCCAGGAGGAGGTGTGGGAGTGCAGGTGTGTTGGGAAGGAAGATAAAGGTGACCAGGATCAATAACTGATGATAAATTTAGACTGATATGATCAATATTTATTGAGCTACACATACAGAAGTCTGTCTCTCAGTATGGTGTCGGGCCGCCGTGTTCGCTAACCCAACACGCCAGACGTCTCGGTATGGAGCTGTAGAGGTTCCTGATGGAGTCCTGTGATAATCCATCCCATGCAGCTTGAACATCCTCACACAGTTCCTGCAGATGGTGTGGTAGGGGTGGAGGTGGAGGGACACCAGGTCTTCTGGACGTGTGACTACAGACCGTTCATCTTGGTGCTGACCACGGTGCCTCCATCACACACGGATTCGTTGGGCGTCTCCAGCAGGAACTAACAGCGGGACTCGTCACTGAAGATGACCCGCTGCCATTCTGAGTCACTCCATGACAGTCTGGTACGACACCACCGCAGTCTTTGGTGACGGTGACGTGGTGTTAAGGACAGTCGTGGTAACGGTCTGTGTGCATGTAGTCCTGCGTGGTGCAGCCGTCTGCTGATGGTGCTGCACTAACAGGAGGACTCGTGGAGGACTATGTTCGGCCGAGTATGAAACTTGAACCTCACTTCTTATTAATTATTTAAATGTGGGCCGGTTTAAATGTGCTCTTGAGTGAAATCAGGGGTTGATGGATGACTGACGGATTAACTGATTCATTTGTTTGAGGATGCCAGTTAGCGTTGTGCTAGCTACATGCCTGAATGCACACTTTCCTCAAACCTGGCCCGACTCCCGGATCCTGTTCCAGATGAAATGCAGCGTTAGGAATTGTTCCCACAGCAGCCTGAAATATTAACCAGGGACAGGCACTGCAGTGGACGGGTATTCCTCTGACTCTTAGGGTAGGCTATGATCATGTACACAGCACCAGCTCGCTGGGCCAGCGAAGGACGACACACGGTCCAAAATCAGTACTAGTACAGTATGTGGTTAGAGCTGCAGCTCAGACTCCCCTGTGGTCTATCTGTAGACGTATCTGCCTTTAACCAGGTGTGAGGTGGTTCAGATGTTCTTACAGTGGTGGTGATGGGAACCAGGGTTCTCCAAGTCTAGAACACACATATCTAACCCACCAGTGAACCTACACGTGTCTTCTGAGTGTGTATGGAATGCTGATGATGAAAATCTGGAAAACCTGGAAATACTAAGTCTCTTTGGGGGACTATTTGACCTCACAGCGCCCTGCAGCATGTATCCCTCCACCATGAATGGAGTTTAAGGCTGAGATCTTCTCCACACTATCATAAACAGCGTCTCAGACATCAGGCAGCGTATTCAGAACCACCTCCTGTAGAAACTTCCTGTGAGGGAGCTTTTAGAGGGGATGTCTGGTTACCTTAACCTCCACTGTTCCCAGTTCCCAAATCACTCTCTATTGACTTTTTGTTTTTTAAACTGTTTAATTTTTAAACTGCCAAAATTTAGATGATGTGGAGTTTCATGTGGTTTACAATATTGTGTCATGTAGGAACTACATTTTCAGTCAGAACTGTTTGTGGAATACGTTTTATGCTATAATAACGGACATTGTTTATCACTTTATGAATGTTGACAGTTTTACATTTTGGGAAATGTTGGGAAAGCACATGTGTTTGGGGCACATAATTATCCAGCCCACACTGTCAGACTCCTGTGACGGGCCATCAGCCTTTTAATTATATATAAGTCATTATAGTAGTAATTATTATTATTATTATTATTATTTATTTATTTATTTATTTTTTGTATAGATCTTAGGCTGTAGTAACAGTGTTGGCGTTTTAAAAATATGAATGTTGACCAAATGTTGGATGCTGCCAGAACATCACTCTACAACACAACTTGGCCAAGTGTGTAATTAGCGGTGATGTGTTGAATGCCCTCTTGGTGTTCATGAGCTGTGGCAGCTTAGAAGGTCATTCGTCTGGTCCTCATCAGAGACGCCTCCTCGGCTCCCGATTCGGAATACTTCATCATGAAGTGTTTGTGTTCCGGTCCTCTGAGCCTTTAGTGTAGGAGGTGTTTGTTTAGGTACAGAGAGGGAGAGGGCGGCGCCGTGGTGCAGTGGGTAGGGCTGTCTGGGTGGATCCCTGGCGGGGCAACTGGGGTGTGGGTTTCTACCACATTCCAAACACATGCAGTCAGTTGAATTGGAGATGAGCTGATTAGCGCCCCCTAGGTGTGAGTGTGTGTGTGTGTGTGTGTGTGTGTGTATCTGGCTTATAATGTACGGATAGCTGTCTGGGGTGTTTCCTGCTTTCACCCGTTGAGTGTTGGGATAAGCTCCAGCACCCTCCACGACCCCGAAGGATGGGATGGAAGGACGGTCGGAAGGATGGGTGGATGTGTTAGCTCATAGTCAGCTTTACCACCAGGGAACCCCGAGACATTCCACCCACAGGTCAAACACCAGCAGCCCCTGACAGCCTGGTGGAGCCGGACTGCGCTGCGGATCACCTCCTCCATCAGTTCTAATCTGTAGGACTGAGTAAACTGTTGAGCTAATGTACATTATGAACGTGGAGCTGCTGCTGTTTACATTAGTGCATGTTTATGTGGAGCTAATTGGTGGGGTACAAGCGTCCATTACTTGCTAGCTACTATAGCCTCGTAGCTGCAGCGCTAACACTGGGGCCTATCGCGTGTAACACGTCTAAGTGTGTATTCACACCATCGAGGCTAAGTGAAGGAAATTAGAGGGAAACAATCGTCGCTTAAAAAGCAATCACTGAGGCCATCTGTGGGACCCCAGCGGGGCTGGGGAGCGGTACGCGTGCGCCTGGGCACAGGCCCCAACTGTGAGAACCTGCTGTAAACAATCACCAGGTCTATAGTGCTGCACCTAAAGACCAGCGTGCAGTTTCACAGATTCACAACACCTCACACCAAACCCGCTCTCCCTCACCCTGTACACACCTCACTCCAAACCCTCTCTCCCTCACCCTGTACACACCTCACACCAAACCCTCTCTCACTCACTCTGTACACACCTCACTCCAAACCCTCTCTCCCTCACTCTGTACACACCTCACTCCAAACCCTCTCTCCCTCACTCTGTACACACCTCACACCAAACCCTCTCTCCCTCACTCTGTACACACCTCACACCAAACCCTCTCTCCCTCACTCTGTACACACCTCACACCAAACCCTCTCTCCCTCACTCTGTACACACCTCACACCAAACCCTCTCTCCCTCACTCTGTACACACCTCACACCAAACCCTCTCTCCCTCACTCTGTACACACCTCACACCAAACCCCTCTCTCCTCACTCTGTACACACCTCACACCAAACCCTCTCTCCCTCACTCTGTACACACCTCACACCAAACCCTCTCTCCCTCACTCTGTACACACCTCACACCAAACCCTCTCTCCCTCACTCTGTACACACCTCACACCAAACCCTCTCTCCCTCACTCTGTACACACCTCACACCAAACCCTCTCTCCCTCACTCTGTACACACCTCACACCAAACCCTCTCTCCCTGTTCACACTGTACACAAACCTCACACCAAACTCACTCTGTACACACCTCACACCAAACCCTCTCTCCTCACTCTGTACACACCTCACACCAAACCCTCTCTCCCTCACTCTGTACACACCTCACACGACAACTCTGTACACACCTCACACCGAACCCTCTCTCCCTCACTCTGTACACACCTCACACCGAACCCTCTCTCCCTCACTCTGTACACACCTCACACCAAACCCTCTCTCCCTCACTCTGTACACACCTCACACCAAACCCTCTCTCCCTCACTCTGTACACACCTCACACCAAACCCACTCTGTACACACCTCACACCAAACCCACTCTGTACACACCTCACACCAAACCCTCTCTCCCTCACTCTGTACACACCTCACACCAAACCCTCTCTCCCTCACTCTGTACACACCTCACACCAAACCCTCTCTCACTCTGTACACACCTCACACCAAACCCTCTCTCACTCACTCTGTACACACCTCACACCAAACCCTCTCTCCCTCACTCTGTACACACCTCACACCAAACCCTCTCTCCCTCACTCTGTACACACCTCACACCAAACCCTCTCTCTCTCACTCTGTACACACCTCACACCAAACCCTCCCTCACTCACTCTGTACACACCTCACACCAAACCCTCTCTCACTCACTCTGTACACACCTCACACCAAACCCTCTCTCCCTCACTCTGTACACACCTCACACCAAACCCTCTCTCACTCACTCTGTACACACCTCACACCAAACCCTCTCTCACTCACTCTGTACACACCTCACACCAAACCCTCTCTCACTCACTCTGTACACACCTCACACCAAACCCTCTCTCCCTCACTCTGTACACACCTCACACCAAACCCTCTCTCCCTCACTCTGTACACACCTCACACTAAACCCTCTCTCACTCACTCTGTACACACCTCACACCAAACCCTCTCTCCCTCACTCTGTACACACCTCACACTAAACCCTCTCTCACTCACACTGTTTAGACCTCAGACAGCTTTGAAGTTTGTTCTGAGTAATTGGTTCTGTAATTATGATGACAGGAGATATAATCTAAGGAGACAATGTTGAAAGAGTGTATTGCTCTGACATGAGTGTAAAACCTGAGCAATGAGAGAAGGCTACATTAAGGCTGTATTAAGCTATATTCTAACTCTAATGTAACGCGACACGTTTTGTTGCTCGGCTGAATGAGGATGAATGAGCTTCAGAAGATCTGCAGATGCAGCGATTTGTCTCCAGAAACACAGATCAGAACCTGACTGCGCTTCGGTGGGTCTTTAAGGATGTGGAAGCTGGACTATAAACCACAGAGACCTGAAGGTATAGACCTTCGGGATACACCTGGACAGCAACGAAGACAAACAAACGAATGGGTCCTCTACCAGATGGAGTCTCCCCTCTCACCTCCAAGCCCAGATAACCAAACTGAAGCTTTATCTTTGGACAGGTTTAGAGAAGAACCGATTCAGTGGGAGAGACCATCACGCTTGGAAGACAATCAGAATGCTCATGAACCAGGTGATGGTGGTGGTGATGATGATGATGGTGATGATGGTGATGATGAGGATGATAATGGTGATGATGGTGGTGGTAATGGTGATGATGATGATGAAGATGATGATGGTGGTGGTAATGGTGATGATGATGGTGAGGATGGTGGTGGTGGTGGTAATGGTGATGATGATGGTGAGGATGGTGGTGGTTGTGGTGATGGTAACGGTGATGATGATGATGATGTTGGTGATGGTGATGATGATGATGATGGTGATGATGATGATGGTGGTGGTGGTGATGACGATGGTGGTGGTGATGATGATGATGATGATGATGATGAATTCACTGAGATACATCCCCCCAGCTCATTTATCTGCAGGAAACAAACACTAATCCTGTTTCCGCTGTGCTCGGTAAATGTGCAGCTAGCCGATAAACGCACCTGCAGTCTTTTTAATTTCTCCTGAATGAGAATTCAGCAGAGCACAGTTGTCACATTAGCATAGCCTACAACTGACTGGGTTACTGATATGAGCCGGAATGAGCAGCGCTCAGGCCATTAGCAGCTTCTGGCACATTTCTGCATCTGCAAAATGATGCATACAAACGTTTTAGCCATGCCGGACCCGGAGTTCGGCTCCCATCTGACTGTCTGTCAACTCATGTCTAATTCAGGGAGTGTTGGAGCCATTACTAACCTGACTGCTCCGCAGAACACCGAGTCCGGGCGAGGGGGTCACTCTAAATGTGGCTGATACCTCTAATAATTCTCATACTGATCTTTAATGTGGAAAAAGGACAGGAAGGTTCTAGATATCAGATGGGATGGACGTGTACGCATATTTGGACGATCAGAAATCCATTACCTGATCTAATTATGTCTTTCAGATGAAAGTTACCAAACTACAGTTACCAAACAGACCTGGATGTAAGGCTCTAGGACAAATGGGAGAGAGAACCGTTAGATGCATGTCCCTCAAAGCGGACCAACCATGCTGCACAAGACTCTGACTCAAAACACGATGAGGCTTTACAGTGTAGGTTCTAGACTTCTAATAGTTTTATTGCAGATGCTACAAAGAGAGGAGGAGGGGGAGGATGGTGGAAGTGGTGGAGGTGATGGTGATGGTAGCGAATGCAGAGATATCCACCCAGCTCATTTATCTGCAGGACACAAACACTAATCCTGTTTCCACCGTGCTCAGTAAATGTGCCCCACGGGCGCTGCCCACAGGCCGCACTGTGTCACTGCGGTGCTAAGAATGATCTTCCACCCACATACTACCTGCTCTGTGGGGGTCCTGTGGGGGTCCTGCCCATTGAAGAACAGGGTAATACAGTACACAGAGAAACAGATGGACTACAGCCTGGACTTGTACACCTACAGAGTGTCCTGTATGGTCAGTGGAGCTGATAGGTGGAGGGTAGATATGAGGCGGGGTATATAGATACACGGTTTGCTCCAACCGCTGCTGTCGGTGGAGTTCCGGGTTGGTAGGACCGTCGTTCCTGGATTGAGTTTGAAGTGGGCGGGTTAGCGGATGGCTGTGGATGTACATGTTCTGCTGAGAGCGAGTTTGAAAGGGTCAGCTGAGTGGGTGGGAAGTTTATAGACCCTGTGCATTGTGGTGCCGTGCTGCACCGCCTCCTCGCTCTGTTTGATACGTGATTAAAGTCATCACACGTGCGGCTTTTCTTAGATTGGTAGAGGCCTCTGGCAGGACGCACCACCTGCTGACATGAAGTAGTCAGATGTAGCGGTTCTAATGGGTTACTTAAGAACCTTTAGTTTATATGTTCTTCTGGACGGCGAATGAGGTTCTTCTGTGGCTGGGAGGATGGAATGAGATCTCTAAACCAGAAACGGCTTTTCAGCTTTATTAGAATGATGTGGTAGGGAATTGAAGACGGTCCTATGCTCTCCAGCAAGGTTCCGTTAATACAGACTACGGTTCTACATCCATGGTCACTCTGAGAACCATTTAGAATCCAAAGGTTTGTTGCATGATGAGGTGCTTCTCTGTGGTGGACAGGTGGTCTGCCCAGGGCGTTGCGTGACCTTCGTCCAATGAGCGCTGGGTGTAAGAGGTGTTGTCTTGTGAGTGAGGTTGGACACTGGCCGGCTTGGTAATCTATAGGAGACGGGAATTATGGGCGTTTGAATGAGACATGATGGTGGAAGGTCTCGACTGGGCATGTTGGGCACATATGCGGGCCACACCATTTGTCAGAGCTCTCCAGAATGCTCCTCCCACCCCTTCAGGACAGCTTGGGCCCAAAGGCATGGTGCGTTATCCTGCTGGAGTATCCCACCATGCAGTGGTCACCAAGCAGTGAAACATAGGGGCACCGGTCAATGACATGTCAGGCAGACCAGTGGACCCAACCCGTGCCATGAGAACACACCCCACACCAGTTGACAACTGGGGTCCATGGCTTCATGGGGTCTGCACCGCACATCCTACAATCCAACCCAAACGGCACTGAGGCAGTCACGCAGGGTGTCAGGTGTGAGTGTATCAGGTCAGAGGGGCCCTTTCGTTAGGGCTCTCGGAGGGCAGTGCCAGTTCTGCTAGCGTGTGTTGATATAGGCATGTGGTTAGCGTGATGCTAATCGGTGGGTATAAGCTTCTGTGGCTTGCCTCGTAGCTCCAGCACTAAAGCAGCGACAACACCACTCACGTCTGAACGAGCGCTTACATCATCACCGCTATCGGTACCGATCACCGCCGTCTGACCCGGGACCTGACTGGTCCAGCTGCTCCTGGACTATCTGATTTTGATCCACCTATTGCACCACCCCCTACCCCCCCGCCCGCGCCCCCCAACCCCACACTGCTGATTCAGAGAGTGACATTTTGCCATCACTGCCACACACACACACACTCTCTCTCTCTCTCTCTCCTCTCACCCTCTCTCTCTCTCTCTCTCTCTCTCTCTCTCTCTCTCTCTCTCTCTCTCTCTCTCTCTCTCTCCTCTTACCCTCTCTCTCTCACTCTCTCCCCTCTCTCTCTCTCTCTCTCTCTCTCTCTCTCTCTCTCTCTCTCTCTCTCTCTCTCTCTCTCTCTCTCTCCTCTTACCCTCTCTCTCTCACTCTCTCCCCTCTCTCTCTCTCTCTCTCTCTCTCTCTCATATCCCCCCTCAGGATCTGGCGAGGAGGCCCAATATGTATGCTAATATAGTTTGTCTATTGAGATGAGGTTGATAATGCTTGAATGGAAGAAAGGCAGAGCTCTCTCACACTCTCTCTCTCACTCGTTCTCTCTCTCCCACTTCTCTCTCTCCCCCGTCTCTCTCTTTCTCTCTCTCTCTGTCTCTCTCTCTCTTCCCCCCCGTCTCTCTCACTCTCTCTGTCTCTCTCTCACTCGTTCTCTCCCCCCCCCCCCCCCCCTCCCCCGTCTCTCTCTGTCTCTCTCTCTGTCTCTCCTCCCCCCCCCCCCCCTCTGAGTCAGCTCTGTGTGTTTACCCGGTCAGGTGACTGTGTGATTGTGTTGGATGCTGTAGGAGTCTGAAGGTGGTGTTTTAAGCTGCCCCCTCCCTCATGCCCTCGTTCTGCTAATACGACTGAGCACATTTGCATATGTTTGCACTGTTGGACAGCCGGCATCACGCGTTCCTCTGATCATCCTCATGCTTTCTGAGGCTTGCCAAGAAAGACAGAAGATGGCAGGATAAAAGAACAGGGAAAAGAGAGAGAATGAATTAAAGCGGCGCTCTGTGCACTCTGTATGAATTTCCCGTGCGGTGGGAGGGGGATCCTCCAGGCGCTTTAACTGAGTGTGCTGGGATGTGCTGTTGTGCTGCTGCTGCTGGAGCTCCTGCTTGTGTCTGGATCTCGGTGATCTGGAGCAGCAGCCTTTCTCAGGCTGTGAACTGATGCTCTCGATTAGCTCTGCACACCGTGAGCACCAGCACTACACTTAAGGTCCACTCAGCTCCTCGTGCATTCCTTCAGTGTGAAATCCAAGACAATGACTCTGCTGACCGCAATCACGCCCCCTCACGCTCACCCACTCAAACATGTGGGACAGTGAAACTGGAGCCTCCTGTGTGGGTGACTTGGAAACAGAAATCCATCAGCAGAGATGCCAACCGAGCTGCTTCAGACAATAGAACCGCATTAGACAATCATAGAGCTGTTTCAGCACAGAGCTGTTTCAGCACAGAGCTGCTTCCTTAACCCACAGAGCTGCTTCACTAACCCACAGAGCTGCTTCCTTAACCCACAGAGCTGCTTCCTTAACCCACAGAGCTGCTTCCTTAACCCACAGAGCTGCTTCAGACAATAGAACCGCATTAGACAATCATAGAGCTGTTTCAGCACAGAGCTGCTTCACTAACCCACAGAGCTGCTTCACTAACCCACAGAGCTGCTTCCTTAACCCACAGAGCTGCTTCCTTAACCCACAGAGCTGCTTCCTTAACCCACAGAGCTGCTTCCTTAACCCACAGAGCCGCTTCCTTAACCCACAGAGCCGCTTCCTTAACCCACAGAGCTGCTTCCTTAACCCACAGAGCTGCTTCCTTAACCCACAGAGCCGCGGCTTTAACACAGAGCTGCTTGTCTAACCCACAGAGCTGCTTCCTTAACCCACAGAGCCGCTTCAACACAGAGCTGCTTCCTTAACCCACAGAGCCGCTTCAACACAGAGCTGCTTCCTTAACCCACAGAGCCGCTTCAACACAGAGCTGCTTCCTTAACCCACAGAGCCGCTTCAACACAGAGCCGCTTCCTTAACCCACAGAGCCGCTTCAACACAGAGCTGCTTCCTTAACCCACAGAGCCGCTTCCTTAACCCACAGAGCTGCTTCCTTAACCCACAGAGCTGCTTCACTAACCCACAGAGCCGCTTCCTTAACCCACAGAGCCGCTTCCTTAACCCACAGAGCTGCTTCCTTAACCCACAGAGCTGCTTCCTTAATCCACAGAGCTGCTTCCTTAACCCACAGAGCTGCTTCCTTAACCCACAGAGCTGCTTCCTTAACCCACAGAGCTGCTTCACTAACCCACAGAGCCGCTTCCTTAACCCACAGAGCCGCTTCCTTAACCCACAGAGCTGCTTCCTTAACCCACAGAGCCGCTTCCTTAACCCACAGAGCTGCTTCCTTAACCCACAGAGCCGCTTCCTTAACCCACAGAGCTGCTTCCTTAACCCACAGAGCTGCTTCCTTAACCCACAGAGCTGCTTCCTTAACCCACAGAGCTGCTTCAGACAATAGAACCGCATTAGACAATCATAGAGCTGTTTCAGCACAGAGCTGCTTCACTAACCCACAGAGCTGCTTCCTTAACCCACAGAGCTGCTTCCTTAACCCACAGAGCCGCGGCTTTAACACAGAGCTGCTTGTCTAACCCACAGAGCTGCTTCCTTAACCCACAGAGCCGCTTCAACACAGAGCTGCTTCCTTAACCCACAGAGCCGCTTCAACACAGAGCTGCTTCCTTAACCCACAGAGCTGCTTCCTTAACCCACAGAGCCGCGGCTTTAACACAGAGCTGCTTCCTTAACCCACAGAGCTGCTTCCTTAACCCACAGAGCCGCTTCAACACAGAGCTGCTTCCTTAACCCACAGAGCCGCTTCCTTAACCCACAGAGCTGCTTCCTTAACCCACAGAGCTGCTTCACTAACCCACAGAGCCGCTTCCTTAACCCACAGAGCCCTCTTCCTTAACCCACAGAGCTGCTTCCTTAACCCACAGAGCTGCTTCCTTAACCCACAGAGCCGCTTCCTTAACCCACAGAGCTGCTTCACTAACACACAGAGCTGCTTCCTTAACCCACAGAGCTGCTTCCTTAACCCACAGAGCCGCTTCCTTAACCCACAGAGGCGCTTCCTTAACCCACAGAGCTGCTTCCTTAACCCACAGAGCTGCTTCCATAAGCCATAGAGCTGCTTCCTTAACCCACAGAGCCGCTTCCTTAACCCACAGAGCCGCTTCCTTAACCCACAGAGCCGCTTCCTTAACCCACAGAGCTGCTTCCTTAACCCACAGAGCTGCTTCCATAAGCCATAGAGCTGCTTCCTTAACCCACAGAGCTGCTTCCTTAACCCACAGAGCTGTTTCAGCCCTGAGAGCTGCTTCCTTAACCCATAGAGCTGCTTCCTTAACCCACAGAGCCGCTTCCTTAACCCACAGAGACGCTTCACTAACCCACAGAGCCGCTTCCTTAACCCACAGAGCCGCTTCCATAAGCCATAGAGCTGCTTCCTTAACCCACAGAGCTGTTTCAGCCCTCAGAGCTGCTTCCTTAACCCACAGAGCTGCTTCCTTAACCCACAGAGCTGCTTCCTTAACCCACAGAGCCGCTTCCTTAACCCACAGAGCTGCTTCCTTAACCCACAGAGCTGCTTCCTTAACCCACAGAGCTGCTTCCTTAACCCATAGAGTGGGTTCAGCCTTAACCATTGGCCCATAGAGCTCTTTTAACACTGAGAGCCGCTTGCTATAGCTCATAGAGCCACATAGTTTGATAGAGCTGCTTGGTTTAACCCATTAAGCTCTTTTAGCTCTTTTCCTTTTAAGGAAGTTTGGATGATGTGCAACCGAATAAACCCAGCTCATGAGAATCCTGGATCCTTTGTGAGATCTCTCCGTAACGTTCCCCACTCTTTGGGGAATTCCCGCTGCTCCTCCAGCTGAGTGAGAAAGACTCTGAAGCCACCAGGTGCCACCTTTCCCTCATCAAGGCCAATTCGCTCTCTCCGCTGCGTCGCTTTCCCTCTGAAATGTCACTCGCCTTGATTCCTCACACTCTGCGTGAGCTGTGTACTTTGTACAGCGCTAGCTGCGTATTTTTAGCATCCACCTTTGTAGTTGCTGTGGAAATGGTTCTGATTATAAACGGCTCGTGCGTGCGATGTGTTCCGCCACGGAGGAGCCGTCCAGCGCTGCTGAATGAACAGTATCGGCCTCTCGGATCACACCACACTCACCCGCTCACCGATCTATGGTCTTCCAAAGGCTAAAGCGATTACGGTGCAGTTATTGAATTGTAGCTGCGACAGTAACACACAGGTCCATTTATGGGCCGACTATAAAACCAGGTTAGCAATGACAATCCTCCAATGCGCTTAGGCTCAGGCTTCCCATGTGATCCACATCCACTTAACTAATTAGTTAATCTCTGTGCACTTTCATTTAACTAATGTGGATTTAGCTTGTGAGCGGAGATGAGCCACATCAAACAGACGCCTCTGCAGACTCCTGAGATCAGGCCTTCCCCTAAAAGCTGTTTACACCAAACAATCTGTCACAGAGAGCTACAGCTTTATTATATACAGTGCTCCATATGAACACAGGTACGATTAGCACGACGAGGCCACACGAACCTCCGTCTGTAGGCAACCGGAGACTCGATTATCGTTTCTAATAATTATTAGCTACAATGAAACTGGGATTTTTACATTTCTAATTAAGACTTAAGTAGTGAAATTAAACCAATATAGTCACTGATAGAAAAACTACCTTTGGAAAAGTTTTTTTTTAAGTTGTAAAATTAAAAAAAATTAAATTAAAGTAAATAAAATTGCAGATTTAGGACCCAAAGGTTTTTTTGCTAATTGAAATGTTTTTATACCAAGATTTATTTTTCTACATCTGTAAGCAAAAATGGTCTATTCAAAAATATGCTAAATGCGCAATTAATAACATATGCCTTATTACATGCTAATAAAGGGATTATTACATTGTTTCATTTTCAATATTAAGGTTTATTAACAAATCGCGTACTGTAGTATTCAAACACTGAAATGTGAGTGTTATCCAAAGAAGTGAGGTAGCATGTATACTTTTTATATAGTTTACATGTATATATTATCTTATTACATGAAGATTGTTATTACATAGTATAATAGCTAAAGTATCTAGCTTTAAAATCATTGTTAATAAATAAGTTAAAATGCTGAATTAAAATTCTAATAGCTTGTTATATGATTATAATGTAAAGACCTTCTAAAACAATTCATTACATAGTACTATAACTTTAAAATATTAATAGATTATAATGCTGAATTAATAAAATCTTACAGTAATTATTACATGTAAATTAGTAATAACACACCATATTACCTAATATGTTGGTTAATTTATGGCAATATTTCTTTAAAATATTTTACAATTTTAATATGCCAAACTAAACATTAATAAATATTTAATGATAATGACAATTTAATATCAGGCTGTGGTACTGCGCTTATTACATGATTATAAAGGGATTATAGCATGTTCAGAAAGAAGTAGCACAATGTTAAGATGCTGTATTATATATATTGACTTATAATGCTGCACATTTACTGGAATGTTAAATGTAATGTGCTTTATAAAACAGTAATAAAGGGATAATTGTGTAATAGCGTTTGGAGTGTGTATAGTGAGTCCAGGCCTCGCTGGTGTTCCTGAAAGGCTGTTTACAGGTTAGTGTGAGCGGTAGTGAGTGCTCTGTTGTAGACTGACTGATTGTGGAGCTCTGAATGAAAGACTTCATTAATCCGGATGCAGGCCATGGTTCAGGGGTCCGCAGCATGATGGCCGTGCTGGAAGTGTGCTCCCCCTCTTTCTCTGCTGCTCCCACATAAGACAATTTGTTCAATAACCATTGTACTAGAAGGATGAATCATGCACTCGTGCTTGGAAGCGAAGCGCCGCACCGTTCAGCACTTCCACTGAAGCAAGGCTTCTCTTCCTGAAGAGCGTCTACATGCTTGCACTTGTCAGGCCTGTCTAAAGCCTCTGCACACAGACACCTCCAGATACTCTGCGCAAACTCGTCTGGCGTTTTCCGCCTGGCGGAACGCGCTGGCTGCTCGGACTCGGCCTGACAGCCGGGTGAAGCTCTCGCTGTAATTTCCCCCCGTGTTCCACTGGGCTCATTTCTCTGCGTGTAGTTTTGAGCTCGGAGCTTTAGGTCTGTCAGTGCTGAGATAACTGTTGGCAGAAAGTTCTTCTTGTTCAACAAAACACTCCAACAGTCATGTTTCCCTCGTACTCTCTCAGGCTGCGTTGGCAGGGCGAGATGCAGCAGCGAACTGCCTGCTTGTGGAGGTGTATTCATCAATACACTTCTTTTGTTCCTCTGTTAAACTCAGAAGCACAGGATCTGAGGCCGTGATAACAAATTTGCCTAATTACATGCTAACAAACGGATCATTAAAAGTTTATCTCTGTACTGGGTTATCATTGTTTTATTACATGCTTATTAACTGGTTATTGCAACATCGCTAAAGTTTTACTGTATCAAAATAGTTGAGTTCTTCACATGTTAATCTGATGAAACTTGTTGGACTGTTCAAGTATCCCACACAGCTATTAATTTATTACATGCTAATAACTATATTTAACGAGGTCGTTACAAAGATTTGTAAATGCACAACACAAAGTTCTACCTCTTATTGTTTGCTAATAAATGGAAACTCAAACACTTAAATAAGGAATATATGCAGTATCTCCGTACAATACTAGAGAGGCGCTTCATTACATGCTAATAAAGCAGCTTTACAGAACAGCCAGCTCCAAGCTCCCAGCAAGCCAAGGAAAAGCTCCAGTTGAGCAGTTTAGGAGGGGCGTAGACCTGTTTAGGAGGGGCGTAGACCTGTTTAAGAGATGCGTAGACCTGTTTAGGAGGGATGTAGACCTGTTTAGGAGGGGCGTAGAGCGGTTTAGGAGATGCGTAGACCTGTTTAGGAGGGGCGTAGAGCGGTTTAGGAGATGCGTAGACCTGTTTAGGAGGGGCGTAGAGGGGTTTAGGAGATGCTTAGACCTGTTTAGGAGATGCGTAGACCTGTTTAGGAGGGGCGTAGAGCGGTTTAGGAGGGGCGTAGAGCGGTTTAGTAGATGCGCAGAGCGGTTTAGGAGGTGCGTAGAGTGGTTTAGGAGGTGCGTAGACCTGTTTAGGAGGGGTGTAGAGCGGTTTAGGAGGTGCGTAGACCTGTTTAGGAGGGGCGTAGAGCGGTTTAGGAGGTGCGTAGAGCGGTTTAGGGGGGCGTAGACCTGTTTAGGAGGGGTGTAGAGCGGTTTAGGAGGTGCGTAGACCTGTTTAGGAGGGGCGTAGAGCGGTTTAGGAGATGCGCAGAGCGGTTTAGGAGGTGCGTAGAGTGGTTTAGGAGGTGCGTAGACCTGTTTAGGAGGGGTGTAGAGCGGTTTAGGAGGTGCGTAGACCTGTTTAGGAGGGGCGTAGAGCGGTTTAGGAGGGGTGTAGAGTGGTTTAGGAGGGGCGTAGACCTGTTTAGGAGGGGCGTAGAGCGGTTTAGGAGGGGCGTAGAGCGGTTTAGGAGATGCGTAGACCTGTTTAGGAGGGGCGTAGAGCGGTTTAGGAGGTGCGTAGAGCGGTTTAGGGGGGCGTAGACCTGTTTAGGAGGGGCGTAGAGCGGTTTAGGAGGGGCGTAGAGTGGTTTAGGAGGGGCGTAGACCGGTTTAGGAGGGGCGTAGAGCTGTTTAGGAGGGGCGTAGAGCGGTTTAGGAGGGGCGTAGAGCGGTTTAGGAGGGGCGTAGAGCGGTTTGGGGGGGCGTAGAGCGGTTTAGGGGGGGTTTTAGAGGGGGCGTAGACCTGTTTAGGAGGGGCGTAGAGCGGTTTAGGAGGGGCGTAGAGCAGTTTAGGAGATGCGTAGACCTGTTTAAAAGGGGGCGTAGAGCGGTTTAGGAGGGGCGTAGAGCGGTTTAGGGGGGCGTAGACCTGTTTAGGAGGGGCGTAGAGCGGTTTAGGAGGGGCGTAGACCGGTTTAGGAGGGGCGTAGAGCGGTTTGGGGGGGCGTAGACCGGTTTAGGAGGGGCGTAGACCGGTTTAGGAGGGGCGTAGAGCGGTTTAGGAGGGGCGTAGACCTGTTTAGGAGGGGCGTAGAGCGGTTTAGTAGATGCGCAGACCTGTTTAGGAGGGGCGTAGAGCGGTTTAGGAGGGGCGTAGAGCAGTTTAGGACATGCGTAGACCTGTTTAGGAGGGGCGTAGAGGGGTTTAGGAGATGCTTAGACCTGTTTAGGAGATGCGTAGACCTGTTTAGGAGGGGCGTAGAGCGGTTTAGTAGATGCGCAGACCTGTTTAGGAGGGGCGTAGAGCGGTTTAGGAGGTGCGTAGAGCGGTTTAGGAGGTGCGTAGACCTGTTTAGGAGGGGTGTAGAGCGGTTTAGGAGATGCTTAGACCTGTTTAGGAGATGCGTAGACCTGTTTAGGAGGGGTGTAGAGCGGTTTAGGAGATGCTTAGACCTGTTTAGGAGGGGCGTAGAGGGGTTTAGGAGATGCTTAGACCTGTTTAGGAGATGCGTAGACCTGTTTAGGAGGGGCGTAGAGCGGTTTAGGAGGGGCGTAGAGCGGTTTAGTAGATGCGCAGACCTGTTTAGGAGGGGCGTAGAGCGGTTTAGGAGGGGCGTAGAGCGGTTTAGGAGGGGCGTAGAGCGGTTTAGGAGGGGCGTAGAGCGGTTTAGTAGATGCGCAGACCTGTTTAGGAGGGGCGTAGAGCGGTTTAGGAGGGGCGTAGAGCGGTTTAGGAGGGGCGTAGAGCGGTTTAGGAGGGGCGTAGAGCGGTTTAGGAGGGGCGTAGAGCGGTTTAGGAGGGGCGTAGAGCGGTTTAGGAGGGGCGTAGAGCGGTTTAGGAGGGGCGTAGACCTGTTTAGGAGGGGCGTAGAGCGGTTTAGGAGGGGCGTAGAGCGGTTTAGGAGGGGCGTAGAGCGGTTTAGGAGGGGCGTAGACCTGTTTAGGAGGGGCGTAGAGCGGTTTAGGAGGGGCGTAGACCTGTTTAGGAGGGGTGTAGAGCGGTTTAGGAGGGGGCGTAGACCTGTTTAGGAGGAGTATAGAGCGGTTTTGGATGCTTTTGCATGGGTGCAGAAATTGATTGTGACTGAGTCCTAATAAATGATTATAATGAACATATTTGATGCTTTGTTACATGGCAATAAATGTTCCTGCAAAACTGCAGGGATTCTAAAGTTTCCAAAACAGTGATGTAATTACATTCAACAAACTAGACAAACATGAACTGAATAGTTTAAAAAGATACTAATATCTTATTACATGTTACTTATGTATTTATGTACTACATAACCATTTAGTGTTCTTTAGAACCATATTACCTCTTATTACCTCTTATTACATGCTGAGAAAAGAATAATTACATGCTTATACCACACAGTAATACTGTGACTTATATTGCATTATAGTAAAGGGATAATTACATGCTTATTTCACACAGTGGTGATTCATATTGCATTGTGGGGATAAACTCCATGCCTGTTACACAGTAGCAGTGGTTCTTACTGTTGTAATAAATGGTTAATTACATGCGTATCTAACAGTAAAATTATGGTGATTCTTATTGCGTTGTAGTAAATGGATAATTACGTACTTTGACTCATCCTGTATGCTAATAAATGATTAACTACATGCTTATCTCCCACAGTGCAGTGCAGTGACTCTTATTGGATGCTAATGAATGTGTAATGACGTGTGTAGGTGATGGAGGGGTGATATTGTCGTGTTATATGCTAATAGCTGGTTCGCTGTTACTCTCTGTGTTGAGTCTCGGTGTTAATGTCTAGTTTCATGGTTTTGCTCAGAAGCGGCGTGAACCTTTAATTTCCTCGTTGTTTATTTGGCTGAATAAATAAAACGTAACTATCGGGCTCACCAGCGCGGGGCCGAGCAGAGGCCATTACCTTTATTATTCCTCTTCCAGGAACAAAGTGCAGCAGCTCATTTGTTTTATGCTTATGGCTCAAAGGTCAAACCTCCTTACGGAGATGGCTCCAAATGAGACGCTGCCTCAGGTCCCTCGGGACCTCTTCCTTACAACAGATTACCGCAGATTTCCCTCCGAGACCTCCCAGCGAGAGAGAGTTACACCCTGAGACTCAGATTAATCTGTGGAGCACTCGTAATCCCCCTAAATACAGACCCCCCCCCACCCCGCTACTGTCACCGCGCGTCAGAGGCTTAATGAGGAGGGTATCTGTACCATCTACCTCCAGTACACGCCTGTATCTGTACATCCTGAAAACCTCACTTTCAATATACATCTATAGAGAGATTAATACAGATACAGAGTTATAATAGTGTAATAACGCATTATAACTATTATATACAAATTATGATATTTAATATGTAACTGTGTGACAGCGCACTAATAACATGTAATAAAATTGTATAGATTTAAATAGGTTAAAGAAGTCAAAATGTGTAAAATAAGTTTAATATAATGCAGTTAAAACCCTTATAATAATGTAGTTATACAGTTATAACAATGTAATAACATATCTCCAACTTTGCCTGATATTAAAAATGAAATTGCAAGCTCTATGATATTTCTGAAGCTGTCAAAAATAAAAAAAACAGTAATTGTATCTTTTTTAATTTTGTAGGTAAACACAATTCCAGTAGATGTAATAGGAGTTAGTTGTTATATTAATGTATTACAGTAATAATGATATAATTAAAGCAATAACAATAGTTATAACGTTTTATAGCTCCGAAGTTCTGCAAATATTACATTTCTGATCTTATAATAATTTTATAGAGTTGTTAGTTACATGAATGACAATGGAATAATTTGCTGTACATGTTTTTCACAGCTTTAAAAGTATTTCTAATTGCATATTTACAAAAATGTATTATTTTACACCTTACATTTCAGACTTTACGTTTCTACAGGGTTGTAAACTAATTATAATGTAAAATGTTATAATAAAGTTTTAAAGGTTTACGTTGTTATAGCTGTTGTAATGTTGTCACAGCAGTGTAGTAACTTAACCGTGCCTAAAAAGCACAAACACAGTAGTTGCTACAGTGTTGTTACACAGTTACTAGTAACAAGTATGTAAGGAATGTTTGCTGTAGACTTCTATCCATGAAAACAATGGAGTTGGAAATTTATGTAATTACATAGTTGCAACAATGTAGTAACAAGTTGTGTTCAGTATAAATATTAAGATTAAAAGTTTTATGAAGTTTGAACTGTATAGCTGAATGATTTCAGGGTTTGTGCAACTCTGTTCAACAATAACTATGAATGTTGTAGTTACATATATACTACAGTGTAATAGCATGTTATTACATGATAATTAACCCTTAAGTAGTCTTATTTATAATGTAGTGACAGACTTTGTAACTGTACGCGAGTATGTATAGCATAGCTGTGACTGTTATAACATAGTTGTTATCATGTTATAACACCCATTAATGCCTGTATGATTTTTAATGCACTTTTATTGCTGTGAGTTTGTGAACCTGCACTAAGGGAAGCTCGTTAGACTCTGAGATTGGAGGGGATTGTGCCGTGGATGTTCAGTTTTGGTGGAGGAGTGGTATAGATGTGATAGCTGTGGTGGTGTTTGTCTCTGGTGCGGTGCGGTAACTCAGTTATCTGCTGGATTCCACTCATCTAACTGCGGCGGAGACTGTACTGTAAGTTTAACTGCAGTAAGTGGAGCATCCTCAGGCCATCCTGAGGACACAATCACCTGCTCCTGGAACAGCGTTATTGATCTTATAGAGCACTGATGTAATCACCACATCAGCTCGAGAGCAGAACGGAAATCAGGGAATAAGGAGGGAAATAAAAACACTGCTGCACCACTCCTCCGGCCTGCCGCCGAGTAATTACATGACTGAGCAGTCTTCTGCGTTATGAGATGTGGCCCGTGTGCTCAGGTGGGATGTTCCGGGTGCCAGTCACTCAGAAATAATTTCCCGTTTTCCCCCTCTGCTCACCGCTCGGAACAAAGCTCGTCCTTTTACAGCAATGGACTTTGTCATCAGACCATGAAACAACGCTGTAGCTACAAGCCTTGGCAGCAAATGAGTCATCCGCCGAGGGTAATAGAAAGGAAGGTGGTTGATTGACGTTACAGCCTTCACATGCCTTCCGAGACAAAGTTAACTTACTGAACAGAACAGCTGCAGGTTACGCTGCTGTGGAGGGGTATTTATCAGCTTATGATAAACACCTCTCCTTTATCCCTCTCGGAGTAATTAGGCTCAGAGCTGTGCTGAATGTAAAGCTATTATATGGGTGGTGCTGTTCCAACAGTTATAACTATGTAGTTACACAATTACAGCATGTAATAACATAGCACTCATTCAACATTTAACATAACTCACAAAGTTAGAATGCATATAATACAGTTATATAGGTTCTGCTCAAGGATAACATGTTTTATTACACACTAAAACATCAGTTAACAGTTGTACTGATGTAGTTAAGTAGTTATAACATGTAATAACAGTTTGTGCTGATGTTAAATGTTTAACGTGGCACGAAGTTAGCATACTTATATTTGCATATGACACACAAAAGTACAATATTTCCCTTATTACATACTGAGGTATCAGTTTCAGTAGTTTTGTTTGTAATTGCATAGTTATAACATGGATTGTTTTTTATTGTACATGTTTGTAAAGTAAATTATTATTTAGAATGCTTATATTTGCATAGAGCCCAATAGTATTATATATGCCTTAGTTCACACTATAGCAGTATCAATAGTTTTAGTTATGTTATTGTATAATTACAACATATAAGAGTTTGTGCTTGTATTACATCTTTATAATGTAAATTAAAAAGTTAGAATATTTAAATATAAAATTTGAACTTATACTTACCCATAATAGTATGTTATATGCCTTATTACACAGTAATGTGACAGTTCTGATACATTTATTAGTGTAGTTACATAGTAACAACATGTAATAAAAGTGAAAAAGCGCTCATATGAAATATTTAGAATGTGTATCACATGTGTCAGACTACTTATACTGTATTTACATATGACATACAACAGTATAGTGTATAACCTATTACATACTAAGATAACAGTTCATTAGTTATAACATAGTGGCAAAGTTTAAAGACCGTCTGTGCACAAACTCAATTTATAATATAACTCTCAATATTAGAATATTTATAGTTACTCATGTATGTACATTGTACAGTAGTATGATAAGTCTTATCACATGCTAGGTAAACTTTAATAGCTGTTACAGTGGAGTTGTAGTTACAACATATAATAACAATTACTACTTTTTCATCTTGTATAATGTAGTTCATAAAGTTTGTTACAATATTAATAAAAAGGTACATGAATAATATCATAACAGTTTAATACATTCCACAGTAATTGCATAGTTACAATGTAGTTACATAGTTACAACTCAACGTTATTTAAATATTTAAAGCTATAAGTACCATGCCTTGTTATGCTAAACGGATACATTTACATACGTTGGTTCTGGCAAAGTAAATACATTGTCTCCTCATTGTCCAGGTTTATAATGTCTCATAGCAGGAATACATACATGGGTCAGCAGTATGCCAGGTTTCATGCCAAAGTACGTGTATAAATTATTACGTTTTTTTATTTTTATAACGATGTAGCTACAAAGTTACAACTGTCAGTGGCCTTTATAATGTTTCTCCCAGAGTCACCTCGCTCATACAATGACGTACAATACCTTATGACATGCCAAAGTAGCAGTTTCAATAGGTATAATCATGTATTAACATAGTTACAATGTGTAATAACCCTGTTCTCATAATGAACGTTTATAACACATCTCACAGTGCAGGAGTGCTTATAACAGAATTAATAATAACTGGAGAGGTAATACAGAACCCTAATATCAGTGATATCAGTTGTATGAAGTTCAGTCGTGTAATAACAGCCAGACCACCTTATTAAATGGTAATAAATGTGTAACTACATTCTAGGCATTGCCTTTTCATAATCTTCTGAATGTGCATTTCTTAATTTGAGGATCTAGAACCTTCTACATTTACATTCCTGCTCATTTTCTACTTCCTGAAACACAGATGTATGTTATTACATGTTAATAAGTGATTAATTACACAGTATTATAATTTAAAGTGCCCATATCATAGAAAAGCCTCACTGTCCTCACTTTTTTTGAGCTAGATGTGACCTCAAAGCATGACGGCCCATCAGAAGAGAGCTCATTTGCATATATATCCGTCAGTAAAATGAATATCCTGTGTAAAGTGGATCATGTGGGAGTGAATGGTTTTGATTTCTGGTTGATGGAATGAGGAAGCCGCTCTGAGACGTGCGACTTTAGAAGCACCTCGCGGTGTAGCGTTGTTTACTGAGCTGGAGCAGGCTTTGTTTATGTGTTTATCCGTCTCGTACGCAGGTCTGCAGGAGCCACGCTGTGAATGTTAGCATTGTGTGGCGTGTCGCCGTATGTTCGGCAGCTCAAAGTTCAGTCACCCACCCACTCAGACACAGCTTAGCCGCGCTGGCTTTCATGTCGCTGTGCCGTGGTCTTCAGCTGGAGTGGCTGTGGGTGAATCAAAGCTCGGTTGTGGAGAGAAAGCGAAACGGGGACAGGCGCTCTGGCCTGTCATCACCACCACCGCCGCCGCAGCCATGCGGAGTTCCACCCAGACTGAGTCACCCACGCTCACCGACCGGGGTCCATCCACCTTGTATAACTCCACCTCTGTTCACCACAAAGAGTAGATCCTCCTCAAACCACCAGGCTTTACTCCGAACGGCTCCTGAAACATATACACCATGTTCCCCATCGATCCAAGGAGCACTCATGGTTCTATACAGAACCGATGTCTTTACTACAGAACCCCTGAGGTGTGGTTCTGGATGTGGAGACTGCTATCTGACTAATGAATCAGAGTTGACGTGTTTGAGCTTTACCTGACCGATTGTTCTTCAGTGTGTTAATCAGACAGATGCTGCAGATGTGCTGCAGTGTGTGCATTACTTCGTGGCGCATGTTTTCTGTAGGTTGTGTTCCAGATGTTGCGTTGTGTGCATTACGCTGTACTGCAGATTTTATTGCACTGTGTGCTTTAGCAGGTGCTGTGTTGTAATCTGCGCTCTGGGTCTTAGTTGAAGCTGTAAGTTCAGGTGCACTGTGTGCATTAAGTGTTGCAGGATTTGTTGCAGTGTATGCATTAGTTTGTGCTGCAGTTTGTGCTGCGGTTTATGTTGTGCAGTCTCCATTGTTTTGTTTCACTGTGCCTTAGTTTACAGTGCAGGTTTTGCTGCACTGTGTGCATTAGTTTCATTGCACAGCATGCACTGTTTCTGTCCAGGGTGTGGCTGCTTTGTGTCCATCAGTTTTGTTGCATTGCATGCATTAACTTCCACTGTGTGTTAGTGTATCCTCCAGATGTTTCTGCACTGTGTGTATTTTCTGCTGCAGGTTTTGTTGCACTGCATGCATTAGGTTTGTTGCACTGTGCACATTAGTTTTCTTTGATTGGCTCGTAGATGGTGTTGCAGTTTTGCAGTCTGCACTGTGTGCGTTAGCTTGTGCTGCAGTTTACGTTGCGCAGTTTGGTCTGCATTGTTTTCTTTGACTGTGCCTTAGTTTATACTGCAGGTTTTGTTGCACTGTGTGCATTAGTTTTGTTGCACCATATGCATTGTTTTCTGTTAAAGGCACTGTGCAGTACTTTCCTTGTGCTGTCTTGTTGCAGGTTTTGTTGCACAGTCTGCACAGTGTACATTAGATTGTGCATTGTGCTGTGTTTGTTGTTGCACCTGTGCATTGGTTTCACTGTCTTCGTTTACACTGCAGGTTTTGAGTCACTGTGTGCGTTGGATTGTGCTGTGCTTGTTGTTGCAAAGTCTGCAAGTTTTGTTGCACTTTTTGCATTTTGCATGTGTTGAAGGAGTTGTTGCGGTGTATGCATTAGTTCATTAGTGTTCATTAGTTCATCATGCACTGTGTGGATTAGTTTGTGCTGCGTTGTTTTGCTGCGTCTGTATCTTAGCTTTCACTGCAGGTTTTGTTGCACTGCGTGGATTAGTTTTGTTGCACCCCGTGCATTATTTTCTGTTGAGATATGTATGGCATTGTATGCACTAGTCTGGCTGCATTGTATATCTCACTTTACGCTGCAGCTTCTGTTGCACTGTGAACTAGTTATTGTCTCGTTGATCGTGTTGCAGTTTTTGTTGCCCAGTCTGCACTCTGTACATTATGTTGTGCGGTGGATTAGTTGCACTGTGTGCATTGATTTCTGATGAAGGATTTATTGCGCTGTATGCATTAGTTTGGTAACATTGCGTGTCTTAGTTTACAGTGCAGGTTTTGTTGCACTGTGTACGTCAGTTTTAATGAACTGCATGCACTGTTTCTGTCCAGGGTGTGGCTGCTTTGTGTCCATCAGTTTTGTTGCATTGCATGCGTTAGCTTTCACTGTGTGTTAGTATATCCTTCAGATGTTTCTGCAGGGTGTGCATTATTTCCTGCTGCAGGTTTTGTTGCACTGCATGCATTAGTGTTGTTGCACAGTGTGGATTGTTTCCTGTGGAGTAAACTGTTGCATGGTTTACGTCTGTTTTGTTGCGTAGTGTGTCTCGGTTGGTGCTGCAGGTTTTGTTGCACTGTGCATTAGTTTTCTTTGATTGTCTTGTAGATGGTGTTGCAGGTTTGCAGTGCATTAGCTTGTGCTGCGGTTTTGTTGCCCTGTGTGCATTAATGCGCGGTTGGTGGTCTGCGTCTTGCGCTGGACCTCACGCATTATCTTTACATCTTAATGCGCTGAGTGCATCATTTGTGCTGCGGGTTTTTTGCAGCATGCATTAGTAGGGGTATCCGCAGATTGGCTTTGTTTATGTAGGGTTCGCTGTATTACGTACGTCAGTGTGCGGTTGGTTGAGCTGCCAGCGGAGCTGCTTTAGCGGAAACGCCTCGGCCGACCTCTCTCGGCACCGCCGGCGATGAGTAGCAGACCTTCATCGCCCTCATCACCGGCGTAATGATCCGCTGCTCGATAAACTCATTTAGATTAATAATGAATGATGATTCTTACAGAGCTCTTCATTACAGACCACATCCGGAGTTATATACGTTAGAGCGTATATCTGAAAAATCCCATTCCGAGTTTTTAATGCGGGATCTATTCCCGGTCCGGGAGCTAAATCACAGAGGGAATCGATGTTTGGTTCTTTATGGCGTGGACCCTTTTCTGGTCGCATTATAGGGGAATGATGCATCATGCCGAGCTGATATACGGCTGCAGGTGTAAATCCCGGCCGGAGGTCCGCAGGCACGGCCGATTCTGGAAACACGTGAACCGTCTCCCGCCGCTGCCACCGGTGCATAAATCCAGCGCGTGGCGTTCCGAAGGGAGCCGTTCGGCACTCTCCGCCAGGCCATAAGTGCTCTTCTCAGAACTGACAGCCCTCGGCGGTGACCTCACCCTCGCCCCCCCGCGTGAACGTGTCATGTCTGGAAGCAGGTGGAGACGCTCCGACTCTGAATTTGTTCTCCCGTTTTTAATCAGCCGCTGATGCTTCATCTCAGCCGACAGTTGGTCACGGAGCCGTCCAAGACTTTTCCTTTTTTTCCTGACCCTCTGCTCAGCCAGGATACAGTCGCCAGTCGCTACGATACCAGCCGCTCCGCTCGCCGCTCCGCTCGCAGGGCTGGGATGGGCCTCCGGGCCTCCGCAGACAGTTCTATGTAATGCTGACTAAAGTAGATGGTTCTTCAGGGGTTCTTTAGTAAACGCAGTGGTTTTATCTAGAACCATGAACACTCGGAGAACCGCTTGTAGTCTGTGCCTGGTGAAATGGTTTTCAGATAGATGGAGAACGAGCTGTCCTCTCTTTCACTCTTTTAGTTCTCCTCTCTGTTCTGCTCTTTCTTTTTCTTTCTCTCCCTCACTCCTCTCTCTGCCCCTTTTTCTTTCCTCACTTCCTCCTCTCTCCCTCTGTCCCTCTGTCTCTCCTCTCTCCCTCCCTCTCTCTCTGTCCCTCTTTCTCTCCTCTCCCTCTCTTTGTCTCTCTCTGTCCCTCTTTTTCCTCCGTCTCTCTCTCTGTCCCTTTCTCTCTCTTCTCTGTCCCTCTTTCTCTCCTCTCTGCTCTCCTCTCTCCCTCTGTCTCTTTTCTGTCTCTCCTTTGCCCCATTTATCTCACACTCTCTCTTTTCCCTCACTCCTCCTTTCCTTCCCTTTCTTCACACTCTTCTTTTTCTTCCTTTCCCTCACTCCCACCTTTCCTCAGCGCTTCTATCCTTTCATTGCTCCTCCCTTTTTCACTTCCTCCTTTCCTTCCTCATTCTCTCTTTGGTTTCCTCCTTTCCTCCCTTACTCCCTTTTTCGCCTCCTCCTACCCTCCTCACTTTTGCTCCCTCTCTCTCCTCCTTCCCTCCCACCTTCCTTCCCTCCTGCACCCATTTCTCTTTCCCTCCTTCATTCACTCCCTCACTCTCTCTCACTCTCTCTCTCTCTCTCTCTCTCTCTCTCCCTCTCCCTCCCTCTCTCTCTCCCTCTCCCTCTCCCTCCCTCTCTCCCCCTCTCCTCTCTCTCTCTGTCCCCCCCACCCACCCTCTCTCTCTCTCTCTCTCTCTCTCTCTCTCTCTCTCTCTCTCTCTCTCTCTCTCTCTCTCTCTCTCTCTCTCTCTCTCCCTCTCCCTCTCTCTCTCTCTGTCTCCCTCTCTCTCTCTCTCTCTCTCTCTCTCTCTCTCCCTCTGTCACCCTCTCTCTCTCTCTCTCGCTCGCCCGGTGCAGATGTCTGTCCTACTGTATGCCATTTACAATTGATTCAGAAACTGTGTTGCTTAGTTACGAGGCGTTATTTCTCCACTCAGACCGGGAGGGGGGGAGGAGGAGGGAGGAGGGTGGGGGCTCTGTGACTTTAACGCAGCCACATTCTCCTCTCCTCTCCCTCACTTCCTCTCCATCTCCTTCTCTCTCTATTTTCCCTTTCTCTCTTTATCTCTCTCCTCCATCTCACTCTTCCTTCACTCTCTCTCTTTAATTCTCTCCTCCATCTCTCTTCTTTCTTTCTCTTCCTTTACTTTCTCTCTTTGTCTTTCTCCTCCTTCTCTCTCTTTACTCTCTCTTATCTTTCTCCTCCATCTCTCTCTTCCTTCACTCTCTCTCTTTAACTCTCTCCTCCATCTCTCTTCTTTCTTTCTCTTCCTTTACTTTCTCTCTTTGTCTTTCTCCTCCTTCTCTCTCTTTACTCTCTCTTATCTTTCTCCTCCATCTCTCTCTTCCTTCACTCTCTCTCTTTATCTCTCTCCTCCATCTCTCTCTTCTTTCTTTCTCTTCCTTCACTCTCTCTCTTTATCTTTCTCCTCCACCTCTCTTCCTTCACTCTCTCCTCCATCTTACTCTTCCTTCACTCTCTCTCTTTATGTCTCTCCTCCATCTCTTTCTTCTTTCTTACTCTTCCTTCACTCTGTCTCTTTATCTGTCTCCTCCACCTCTCCTCCATCTCTCTTCTTTCTTACTCTTCCTTCACTCTCTCTTTATCTGTCTCCTCCTTTTCTCTCACTTTACTCTCTTTCTTTATCTTTTTCCTCCATCTTTCTCTTCCTTCACTCTCTCTCTTTATCTCTCTCCTCCATCTCTCTCTTCTTTCTTTTTCTTCCTTTACTCTCTCTCACCCATCTCTCTCCTCCTTTACTCCTTTCTCTTCATCCCTCTTATCTTTCTCTACCTTCTCTCTTCCTTCCCTGTCTCTTCATCCCTCTCATCTTTCTCTACCTTCTCTCTTCCTTCCCTGTCTCTTCATCTCTCTCCTCCTTTACTCCATCCCCGTCTCTGTGTCTCTCTGCTGATATAATCAGACGCTGTGGTCTGATCTGCTCTCTGATCGTCTGTGTTGAACAGATCTGTTTATAAATGTGTAATAAGCGGTTTAATGTCCAGGCGTGTAGGTTCTGTGGGTCAGTGGAACCGAGCGGTGAATCTCTGTTCTATTGTTCAGACTGATTAGGAGGATGAATGATGGAGTGAGTGTAACACAGCAGCGCATCTCTCAGCACTTCTCTTTCACCTGCTGCTGCCTCAGCTTCTTCCAGAGAGAGAGAGAGGGAGAAAGAGAGGGGGGGAGGAGAAAGAGGGAGAGACGGAGAGATAGAGAGAAAAAAACTGTCAGGGATAGAGAGAGAAAAAAGAGACAGGGTGAGAGAGAAGAGGGAGAGAGGGGGCGGGGTAAGTAAAAGAGAAAGTGAGGGAGAGAGAGAGAAAGAAGGGGGGGTATGAGAAAACCGTCTGGGATAGAGAGAGAGGAAGAGAGAGGGGGGAGAGAAAGAGAGAGTGAGGGAGAAAGAAAACTGTCAGGGATGGAGAGAGAAGAGAGAGGTTTAGATGAGAGATTGAGAGAAAGAAGCAGGGGGAAGGGGTAAATAGAGAGTGGGAGGTTGGGGGGGAGAGAAACTAAAGAAAGGAGGAGAGAGAGAATGAGAGAGAGATGGAGAAACAGAGACGGAAGCGAATAAATAAAAAAGAGGGAGAAGAAGGAGGGGGAGAGAGAGAGAGAGAGAGAGGAGGGAGGTAGAGGAGAGAGAGAATGGAGACGAGAAATAAATAAGGGAGGCAAGACAGAAAGAAAGAGAAGAAAAGAGAAAGAAAGGAATGAGAGAGAGAAGGAGGAGAGAGCGAAAGGAATGAGAGAAGGAGGCAAGAAGAGAAAGGAGTGCAAAAAAGAGAGAAGGAGGAGAGAAAGAATGAAGGCAGAAAGAGAAAGGAGTGGGAAAGGACTGAGAGGGAGAGAGTGATGGAGAGAGAGAGAAGGAGGGAGATAACGAGTGTATGAGTGTGTGTGAAAGAGAGAGATGCTGAGAGCTGATTGGCTGAGGGCGGTACAGGCTGACTCAGTGGATGTGTAGAAGGTGTGTGTGTGTGTGTGTGTGTGTGTGTGAGAGAGAGAGAGAGAGAGAGAGAGAGAGAGAGAGAGAGAGAGAGAGAGAGAGAGAGAGAGAGAGAGAGTGAGTGTGTGTGAGAGAGAGAGAGAGAGAGAGAGAGTGAGTGTGTGTGAGAGAGAGAGAGAGAGAGAGAGAGAGAGAGAGAGATATAGATGCAGCCTCAGTCTGTTCATCAGCGCCGTGTCGCTAGCACGCTGCCTGCTAGCTCTCTATTGGCTAAGCTTAGCGGAGCGCTTCGCTATAATACAGCAGCATGCCTCACACACACACTCACACACACAGGCAGAGCGGCGGCGGGGAGAACCCACACACAGCTGAACGCAGCGCAGAGTGAACCCAGACCAGGAGCGGACCGAGGTCCAGAGCGTGGGTGAAGAATTCACCCGTGTATCCCGGAGGAAGGATTCGGAACTGGGCACGGCTGGCACACTGCTGGAGATACGGAGAGAGGGAAGAGGCGGCGGGAGCGCGCGGCCAGGCTGGGTTTGGGTACAGAAGGCTGGAAGCTGCCGGAGAGAGAGAGAGAGGGGGATAGAGAGAGTTGCAGACTGGTTCACACGCCACCGTCTGAGGAAATTACCTCGGGACAGAGACACTAGCGGCTCTCGGCACTGGGAGACCAGGAGGAGCAGTGGGAGTGGGCAGAAAGTGGACTTGTGAGTGCTGGACTGTGTGTCTGTGCGCGTGCATGCGGACTCTCAAACCTGATGGGCTTAAAAGCCACAGTGTCCAAATACTTCTGACTTCTTAGCTCGGCTAACATGCGACCCAGTAGACTCCGGCTACGGGCTGATCTGGGAGAACTCTAGGCTTCGTTGGATATCGCACTATAAACACCGACTTTGTAAGAACTGACCCAATCAGCAGGTCACGATTAACACTACGCTAACTTCCAAAACTGCGCTAACTGTTTCCAATTAGCATGTTTTAATGAACTGCTGCTAATTAGCATGTGATAACATAATAATAACTTGGTTTGTGTACAAATACTTCTGTTTTGGTCACCGTTATTAAATTCCCATCATGCAGCTTTAGACACTGATGCGTGTTACGATCCCATGCTAATCAGTCTTACAGATATGCTAAATATCCCAACACAGCGCTAACAAGTTGCGTAAACCAACATGTCCAGTTCCTCCTAACACATCCAGTCCAGTGATAAACCTGAGGCAGATTTTGAGCCCAGGTATGTGTTAGGACCGCACACTAGTCTATCTTAGTGATATGGTAAACTATGCTAATTCACTGCTAACACACTAATAACAGAGTTTGTTGGTAATTAGCATAACAAAGACTTTGTGTGCTAATACTTCTGCACGGTCAGTGAGCTGTGGTAGTGTAGAGTGCAGGTCTCTGACACTATGGGTTGTTGTGTTTTCTAGTACTGCAACCTCAATAATGGGTTACCAAGATATGCTAAAACGTGTTTGTTATAACAGTGGCATACGCCAAAAGACTGTAGCCTGCTAATTAGCGCATCTCTTCTAAGAGAGAGATCGAGTGTGTGTGTGGAGTGTGTGGGTGTGTATGGGTTTCCACATGGCGTGCTACTACATCGTCATCAGCTCCACACACCTCAGCAACGGACACTTCCGCAACATCAAGGGAGTTTTCAGAGGACCGCTCTGCAGCAAGAACCTGGTAACTACCTTCACTTATCAATAACCGCTGGTCAATAACCTGATCACCTGTTCGCAGCTGGGGTCCGTAGGAGAACGGAGGGCTGCTGTGTGCTTTGATGTCTCCGCAAGTGAAAACCTCTGACATGTAGTCAGCTGATCTACCATTAAACTCCATAAGACAGTTATAAGAATGTTATAACATCATTAATCTGCTTATAACATCATATATAACTTTATGAGGTCTGCTTATAACATCATATATAACTTTATGAGGTCTGCTTATAACATTATATATAACTGCATTAGCCCTGCTTATAACATTATTTATAACAATAATAACTGCTTATAACATATATAATATTAGCGCTTATTACCAGATATAGTAGATAATATAGTATATATATTATGAATATATATATATATACACACATACACATCGCTATATATATAGGCACACACCATTGGTTGTCCTTAAATAATGGTTTGCTTATAACATCGTATATGCTCTGCTTATAATCCTATTCGTAACATTTAAGGGTTCACTAATAACTATTATATAACTTCATGAACTCCGCTTATAACAGTATGTATAACATTGTGAGGTCTGTTTATAACATGATATATAAAGTTATTAGGTCCACTTATAACATTCTACAGTATATAAAACAATAAGGTCTGCTTATAACATGGTTATATACAATAGTGTCATATGATGTTATATAACAGTGTTATAACATTATATAACTGTATTATTATATGCTATATATACACATCATATACTGACGTTACAATGTACGCTTGTCATATATAATATTTTGAGGTTTATTTATTTGGGAAGTGATATGTAAATGAGCTCTGATTTTATTGGCTTTGCCTAATTAAACATTCCTCGTTACTTCAGTATCACTGACAATGTTTACACACATCAAATTCAAACTGTGATTTTAAACCGTGAGGTAAACGTAGCTTCTCGTCATACGGGTTTAGATGTAGAGGACCGGGTGTAGTAGCAGACTGGTGTTTAATTTTAATTTCATTTATTTAAGAAATTACATTGGTCTCCATGGTGATGGGGGAGCCCAACATAAAACTGTCATAGGTATCGGTACTGATCACTCACAGAACCGTCCAGTTTCTAACTTGTACACCGAGTCTGGGTTTGCAGTTTGGGTTTTGGTTGGTTTGATGTGGTGGCAGAGAAGTGCAATACAAATTAACATTTCAGAAAACAAAATTACATTACTAAATTTAAATTCACAAACAAAAACAAAAAAAATACATTCAGGATAACAAAATTTCAAAAATAAAAACAAATCTGCTAATGGGGAAAAAAATCAGAAAACAAAATTACAAAAATTAAAAATTTAAATGCACAAACAAAAAAAGTACATTCAGGAAAACAAAATTACAAAAATAAAAACTAATTTACAGGTGAAACACTTTGAATAGCACACAAACACTTTAATACACTGCTAATTCTGAAGGAAAGGGCGGGTCTAAGGGCTGTTGCTAAGCCTTGTCAATCAAACAGACTGACGGGGTCGCCTGTTCGTGTCTGTTCTCCGTCTGCTCTGTAAAAACTCAAGACCTTCCACAGGAAAACAGAAGAGCACCCGCTGGATAAAACACGCGCCGCAAATATATAAAACACGCTTCAGCATCACCGTCCCAAACTCCACCCACTCCACCACCACGGAACAGTCTGACTGACGACGTTCCCCAACAAGCACTTCCCGTGTGTTAGACCCGCCCTTTCAGTCCGGATTCTGGATACTGGTAAAAGTTTCAGGACGTGTAAATTAGTTTTTCTTTTTTAAATTCTGTTTTCTTGAATGTAATTTTTTTGTTTTTTTTGTATTTTTTTTCTCAGAATGTATTTTTTTTTTTTTTGTTTGTGAATTTTGTTTTTTGGCCATTTGTTATTGCACTTCTCAACCCCCCCCCCCCCCCCCCCCCCCCCCCCCGCCCCCCCCCCCCCCCCCCCCCCCCCCCTCCCTCCCCCTCCCCCACCCCCTCCCCCCCCCCCCCCCCCCCCCACCCCCCCCCCCCACCCCCGTGTTTAGTTTTAAGACCCAGATCCAGTTATAGTTTATACTCGGTTCTGGGTGTAGTACAGTGGCGAATGGTTCTACACCACAGAAAGAAAAGAACACTAAAATTAACACACCGTCAAACGTCAACAGGCCCAGAAGATGACCGGCTAGAGGGAGAACAGGCGCAGGCGTCAGTACGAAGGTCCGCTATGTGGTTCTTAAAGTTAGAACCTTAGATAAAAGAACCCAGGTTGAGTTCCAGTCGTGTGCAGCAGCAGGCTGAAACGAACAGGAGCCGCGGGCAGTGTTGAACATAGAAGGAACACCGGTGGTTCTATTGGTACCTGTAAGTACGCACCGGAGAACTGAACCCGACCGTGGATCGAGCTCGGCTCCAGCTTATATCAGACCTAACATGGAACACGGGTTACACTTCTGAACTCTCACACAGCAACAACAACTAGAACCGAAGGTTCATCGTTCTGTTCGGTTCTATCTCACTTTGAAGTGGACATCACTCCTTTGATCTAGTCTTTGTGTGGTTGAACACTGGGTTTGGAGTTACTGCACCTATGGTGTGGTACAGCTGCAGTCGTGGGCTGGAGGTTAGGAAAACAGCCTTCAACCAACAGGCACTTTCTAACTACACAGCTTTCAACCACCATGGACTTCGAACTACCACAGCTATTCAAACCAGCCATGACTTCTAAACTACAACAGCCCTTCAACCAACATGACTTCTAACTACACAGGCCCTTCAACCAACAGGACTTCTAACTACACAGCCCTTCAACAGCATGACTTCTAACTACACCGCCCTTCAACCAACAGGACTTCTAACTACACAGCCCCTTCAACCAACATGACTTCTAACTACACAGCCCTTCAACCCAACATGACTTCTAACTACACAGCCCTTCAACCAACATGACTTCTAACTACACAGCCCTTCAACCAACATGACTTCTAAACTACACAGCCCTTCAACCAGCCTGACTTTCTAACTACACAGCCCTTCAACCAACATGACTTCTAACTATCACTACCAACGTGTGTACTTTCTAAAACTCACACCCTTCACGCAACATACT
Source organism: Prochilodus magdalenae (assembly GCA_024036415.1). Classification (NCBI taxonomy): domain Eukaryota; kingdom Metazoa; phylum Chordata; class Actinopteri; order Characiformes; family Prochilodontidae; genus Prochilodus; species Prochilodus magdalenae. The sequence goes on from JAMWET010003846.1 coordinate 52,744, forward strand.
TCACTACACACAGGACTTCTAACTACACAGTCCCTTCAACCAACATGACTTCTAACTACACAGCCTTCAACCAACATGACTTCTAACTACACAGCCCTTCAACCAGCATGACTTCTAACTACACAGCCCTTCAACCAACATGACTTCTAACTACACAGCCATCAACCAACAGGACTTCTAACTACACAGCCTTCAACCAACATGACTTCTAACTACACAGCCCTTCAACCAACATGACTTCTGAACTACTCAGCCCTTCAACCACATGACTTCTAACTACACAGCCCTTCAACCAACATGACTTCTAACTACACAGCCCTTCAACCAACATGACTTCTAAACTACACAGCCCCTTCAACCACACCCTGACTTCTAACTACACAGCCATTCAAAAACCCAACATGAACTTCTAACTACACAGCCCCTTCAACCAACATGACTTCTAACTACACAGCCCTTCAACCCAACATGACTTCTAACTACACGCCCTTCAACAAACATGACTTCTAACTACACAGCCCTTCAACCAACATGACTTCTAACTACACAGCCCTTCCACCAACATGACTTCTAACTACACAGCCCTTCAACCAAACAGGACTTCTAACTTACACAGCCACTTCAACCAACATGACTTCTAACTACACAGCCCTTCAACCAACAGGACGTTCTAACTACACAGCCCTTCAACCAACATGACTTCTAACTACACAGCTACTCCACCAACATGACTTCTAACTACACAGCCCTTCAAACCAACATGACTTCTAACTACACAGCCTTCACACCAACATGACTTCTAACTACACAGCCCTTCAACCAACATGACTTCTAACTACACAGCCCTTCAACCAACATGACTTCTAACTACACAGCCACTCCAACCAACAGGACTTCTAACTACACAGCCCTTCAACCAACATGACTTCTAACTACACAGCCACTCCACCAACATGACTTCTAACTACACAGGCCCTTCAACCAACATGACTTCTAACTACACAGCCCTTCACCAACATGACTTCTAACTACACAGCCCTTCAACCAACATTGACTTCCTAACTACACAGCCCTTTCAACCAAAACATGACTTCTAACTACACAGCTTATTCAACCACGTCTGACTTCTAACTACACAGCCCTTCAACCAACATGACTTCTAACTACACAGCCCTTTCAACCAACAGGACTTCTAACTACACAGCCCTTCAACCAACATGACTTCTCTAACTACACAGCCACTTCAACCAACATGACTTCTAACTACACAGCCCTTCAACCAACATGACTTCTACAACTACACAGCCCTTCAACCAACATGACTTCTAACTACACAGCCCCTACACAGACTTCTAACTACACAGCCCTTCACCAATGACTTCTAACTACACAGCCCTTCAACCAACATGACTTCTAACTACACAGCCCCTTCAACCAACATGACTTCTAACTACACAGCCTTCAACCAACATGGACTTCTAACTACTTCAGCTACCCCTTCAACCAACATGACTTCTAACTACACAGCTCTTCAACCCACCTTCTAACTCACACCCAAGTCACCAACACAGACTTCTAACTACACAGCCCTTCAACCAGCATGACTTCTAACTACACAGCCCTTCAACCAACATGACTTCTAACTACACAGCCCTTCAACCAACCAGACTTCTAACTACACAGCCCTTCAACCAACATGACTTCTAACTACACAGCCTTCCACCAACAAGGACTTCTAACTACACAGCCCTCAACCAACATGACTTCTAACCTACACAGCCCTTCAACCAACAGGACTTCTAACTACACAGCCCTTCAACCAACATGACTTCTAACTACACAGCCATTCCACCAACATGACTTCTAACTACACAGCCCCTTCAACCAACATGACTTCTAACTCCACACAGCCCTTCAACCAACATGACTTCTAACTACACAGCCCTTTCAACCAGCCTTGACTTCTAACTACACAGCCCTTCAACCAACATGACTTCTAACTACACAGCCACTCCACCAACAGGACTTCTAACTACACAGCCCTTCAACCAACATGAACTTCTAACTACACAGCCACTCCACCAACAGGACTTCTAACTACACAGCCCTTCAACCAACATGACTTCTAACTACACAGCCACTCCACCAACATGAACTTCTAACTACACAGCCCTTGCAACCAACATGACTTCTAACTACACAGCCCTTCAACCAACTTCCTGACTTCTAACTACACAGCCCTTCAACCACAGCCTGACTTCCCACCTAACTACACAGCCCTTCAACCAACATGACTTCTAACTACACAGCCCTTCAACCAGCCTGACTTCTAACTACACAGCCCTTTCAACCAACATGACTTCTAACTACACAGCCACTCCACCAACAGGACTTCTTAACTCCCAGCCCTTCAACCAACATGACTTCTAACTGACACAGCCACTCACCAACAGGACCTTCTAACTACACAGCTTTTCAACCACATGACTTCTTAACTACACAGCCAACTGCTTCTAGAACTACACAGCCCTTCCACCACATGACTTCTAACGACACATCACAACATGACTTCTAACTAACAGCCCTTCACCATCTGACTTCTAACTACACGCCCTTCAACCAGCCTGAACGTTCTAACTACAACAGCCCTTTCACAACCAGCCTGACTTCTAACTACACAGCACTTCCACCAACCATGACATTTTAATGTCATCACCTGTTGTGGTCATTGACCTGTTGTGTTCACCAGGTGGCCAGGTTTGTGGAGACTTTAATTAGACTCCATTGTGTGCAGTGTCTTTTTAAACGTGCGGGATTTATATACACAGCACTGGCTGAATGGGTGACACCAAAGACACCGCCCATCAAAGCAGAGGAAGCCTACTTCAAAGCCCTGTGCACACCGTGTTCACATTGTTTTACCTAGCAAACATGAGCACAACATTTTGAAGCCAAAACGAGTTGTTACACTGAACTCTGAAATTCCCTACCCGAGACTGAAGGCCTCGGTTCCGTGAGCATGTCTGCTGTGCAACATGATTCAGCTATTACTGTGTAGAACAGTGGTCTGACCTTCTGGACCTCTTCTTTAGGCACCCCCATGGACCTGAAAGTTTTCCCCTCGCTGCTCCACCACCCTCCTGGCTTTCCTGCCGTGATACAACCTCTCCCTGTCCTTCTGCACCCATCCCTCTCTCAACGCGCGCTCTGGGGAATCTTCTTCTCCACCCTTCCCACTACATCTTTCGCCCAGCAGGCCGCTCTCTACGGAGACCTGTACGATATCATCGTATCAGAGGTGAGGCGAGCATGGAGCTTCAACCGCATCCATGTTAGTGTTCATGTCAGGGCCATTTCTGAAATCGATTTATATATATATATATATATATATATATATATATATATATATATATATATATATATATATATAATGATACACACAATAACATTTATATATATATTTATAATATTTATAATTTTAATACTATACAATACTACTACTACTACTACTACTACTACTACTAATAATAATAATAATAATAATAATGTTTTATAATATTAATACTATACAATAAAATATTATTATTATTATATGTTTTATATATATAATATTTTTATATATTTTTATATTATTATATATATATATATGATATATATATATTTATATATCTATATATATATTTTTTTTATAATATAATATTATATTTAATATTAATACTATACAATATACTATAATACTATAATATTAATACTATACAATAAAATATTATTTATTATATGTTTTATATATATTATAAATATAATTATTATTATATTATTATTTCTTATATATATATATATATATATATATATGTGTGTGTGTGTGTATATATATATAATGATACACACAATAACATAAAAAAAAATATATATATATATATATATATATATATATATAATATTTTAATATTTATAATATTTATAATATTAATACTATACAATACTACTACTACTACTACTACTACTAATAATAATAATAATAATAATAATAATGTTTTATAATATTAATACTATACAATAAAATATTATTATTAATAATAATAACAACAATAATAACGAATAATAATAATAATAATAATAGTAATAATGTTTTATAATATTAATACTATACAATAAAATATTATTATTATTAATAATAACAACAAAAATAACGAATATTATAATTATTATATTATACATTATTTTTTGTATTTTTTCCCCCACAAACATGAGTTAAATATAATCCAAAATAATCGAACTGGCATGTGATGCGGCTCCATGGTGGACTGAATATTACCTAAACTATATGTTTTTTAATTTAATTAAACGTTCACATTAACAGCCATTATTATATAATATATTATTTATTTTTAGGGACCCCTTTACATTAAGGACATCAGACCATGCCCCCCAAGCCCACCCCACCATACCTATACTGTATGATTACACACAGTATATCCCTTACACTGGGCTTATTTGCGATGTGAGATGGACCCTCGTATATCTCCATGTCAGAAGCTACTGGAACACTGATGGCTTGGTTGCGTCTCAGTGCATGTCCCTCCATGGTCCCGCGGTACATGTTGACATGACTGACTCTCTGTTCTGTGAGACAGGATTACAGCATATACAGCACATCACATACGCGCAGCGTTATCATAACGAGGTGCTGTGAGGCGTCTTCGTGGAAGCGGAGCGCTGAAGTTCCATCAGGCACATGCTGGATCTCATATATACATCTACATATGTTCAGACAACAACTGCTCCTGTCATCAGCTGAACACGGTGCTCAGCACTCTGCTGAGAACCAGGGGTGTAAATATACACCTGATAGTGTCGATTCAGCTGCACCGGTTTTTACATATCAGAGTCGAACTGAAAGTCTCATAAAGTTCCAAAAATTATTAAACATAATTATTATTATTATTATTATTAACATTATTATTATTATTATTATTATTATTATTATTATTGGACAGAAATGGTTAGTTACTAGGATGTACCCTTCACTCTATCTGATCCGGTCATATGACTGAGGAAGAAGAGGCTGTGTCAACCGACGAACACAGCTAATAACCAGCCTGGAGTGCTCTACTAAAGCTCACGACTCTGGGGACTCGAGACTCAACTCAGACTCAGACTTCAAGACTCAGACTTGTACTGCAGAGACTCATCTCAGGCTTGAGATTTGGAGACTTGAGACTCTACTCTGACTCTTTGCACTGCAGAGACATAACCTGGTCTCAACTCGGACTAGAACCTCCGAGACTCAAGATTCTATCTGGACTACAATCTCAGAGAGACTTGAGACTCAACCCTGACCTGCACCACAGGCTCCAGGCTCGCCTCTGACCTCAGAGACTCCAGACTCGACTCTGACTTGCACCGCAGAGACTCCAGACTCGCCTCTGACCTCAGGGACTCCAGACTCGACTTTGACCTGCACTCCAGAGTCCTGGCTTGGACTCACACCTCATAAAACTTGGCTTAGAACAGAACCTCAGACTCTCGATTCAATTCAACTTTATCAAGACTGGATTTGGACCTGCACTGCAGAGACTTGGGACTCAACCCTGACTTGCACCTAGGACACTCCAGACTTGACTCTGAATCGTCCCTCAGAGACCTGCGACTCAACCCTGACTTGCCCTTCATAAGCCTGAGACTTGATTATGACTTGCATCACAGAGACTTGACTCTGAGTCTTACCTCAAGGACTTCAGACTCAACCTGACTTGCACTTAGGAGACTTGACTCTGATTCGTTCTTCAGAGACTTCAGACTCAATCCTGACTTGCACCTCTTAGACCTAAGACTAACTAGCTACAGGCGACTATGACTTGCCCCTCAGATATTGTGACTCCACTCCGACTTGCACCGCAGACTACAGACTCAGCTCTGACCTGCACCTCAGACCTGAGCCTCGACTGATTTGCACCACTGAGAAACTGCAGGCTTAAAAATCTGTAAAACAACATGAAGGGCCGGGCATACCGCGGTGAGTCTGGCTCTTATTACATGAGCTTGTGTCCCAGATGGAACCAGCTGCACCCTGATATGTGAAATGGGTGGAACCCAGTCAGAAACCCAGAAGTAGCTATGAGTCATAATCAGCCTCACAATGCCTCAAAGTCAGAGAATCCACCACACAGGACACTGTCTGTCCACGTGCCACCCCTGCTCCTTCTCTGACTCTCTCTGAATGCCACTTTTCTGTAGGAGGGCGTGACTGAGGAACAGGCTCAGAGCCGTCATGTCCCAGCTGAGCGGAGCCGTCTCCCACCTGCATCCCTTGGGCTTCGTCCACCGGGACATCAAGCCTGAGAACATTTGTTCTTGTATGACCGCAGCTGCCGTTGGGTCAAGCTGGGTGATTTCGGCCTGGTACGAGCCCGGGGGTGCCCATGTGCGGCCCGTCTGGTACAACTCCCCATTCCTGTGTCCCGGAGGTAGAGCAGGCCAAGGAGCAGATAGAAGGGCAAGCGAGGACAGAAGAAGAGGGAAGAGGAAGGAGGTGAGCGCTAGGGCATGACTCGGTTCACAGTGTATTATTCTATGTGTGGTTTCTCTGAAGCTGGAATGAACAGCTTGTGGGCTGGAGGTTGGGGAACAGGCCTTGTCGAGCCCGGCCCAGTTGGGAAGTCAAAGTTTGGCCTACCTCTTAACCTACAAAAACACCCCCACACAC